>QNTS01002204.1:150311-174293 GCA_003317085.1 Hucho hucho
TATTTTGGTTTCATCTGACCATATGACATTCTCCCAATCCTCATCTGGATCATCCAAATGCTCTCTAGCAAACTTCAGATGGGCCTGAACATGTACTGGCTTAAGCAGGGGGACACGTCTGGCACTGCAGGATTTGATTCCCTGGCGGCGTAGTGTGTTACTGATGGTAGGCTTTGTTGCTTTGGTCCCAGCTCTCTGCAGGTCATTCACTAGGTCCCCCCGTGTGGTTCTGGGATTTTTGCTCACCGTTCTTGTGATCATTTTGACCCCACGGGGTGAGATCTTGCGTGGAGCCCCAGATCGAGGAAGATTATCAGTGGTCTTGTATGTCTTCCATTTCCTAATAATTGCTCCCACAGTTGATTTCTTCAAACCAAGCTGCTTACCTATTGCAGATTCAGTCTTCCCAACCTGGTGCAGGTCTACAATTTTGTTTCTGGTGTCCTTTGACAGCTCTTTGGTCTTGGCCATAGGGGAGTTTGGAGTGTGACTGTTTGAGGTTGTGGACAGGTGTCTTTTATACTGATAACAAGTTCAAACAGGTGCCATTAATACAGGTAACGAGTGGAGGACAGAGGAGCCTCTTAAAGAAGAAGTTACAGGTCTGTGAGAGCCAGAAATCTTGCTTGTTTGTATGTGACCAAATACTTATTTTCCACCATAATTTGCAAATAAATTCATTAAAAATCCTACAATGTGATTTTCTGGATTTTTTTCCCTCATTTTGTCTGTCATAGTTGAAGTGTACCTATGATGCAAATTACAGGCCTCTCTCATCTTTTTAAGTGAGAGAACTTGCACAATTGGTGGCTGACTAAATACTTTTTTGCCCCACTGTACATACATATTCCACCTTTACTACACACCTTAAAAACTGGCTGTCCGACAATTATAACTGCACACATTAATTTCACAGATGTGATGTGTATTTGATGTGACATGGTCATGCTGCTGCCACTTGATCCTTGCTGCCTGCCTCAATGTTATGTCCTGTATGTGCTTCAATGTGGTCTCTATGTGATTATTCTTTATGTCGATTTGTACGGTTTTATTGCATGAACTGTTTTTATGACTTTGCAATCTGTGCTTGCTTGTTTCTTGCTTGCCTCAATTGTGTGCCACACGTTTAGTATGTCTACTCCCTCTTGTTTAGTCCTGCTGTAAATATAATTGTAATGTATTTTATTTGATGTATGCCTATTGACAACTGGCCGGGGACTACAGCTGGAAATTAGCCGTAGAGGCTAAAGCTGCTCTTTTTATCAAAAGGGACTGTCCACGTCATTATAAACTAATAAACTCAACTAAACTAAACTATTCCAGGAGAGTTGGGTTGAAGCATTAGGTTGCTAAGAGAAGGAAAAACTGAATTGCTTTTATGGAGGACTGGCTTGACTTAAGGATAACCACACATTTTATTTTCATTAAAAGCAAAAGCTATTGGTTTTCTATCCAAAGTTGTAAAGAAAATGTTGTGATCTTTTGAATAAATACAAGAGACCAGAAAAATTTATAAAAGGGCGTGGCAGTAGAAGGAACAGTAACATCTAGTGGGCAAAACCTGGTACTTTAACATTCATTTATGGGGAAAAACGCAAGCTACTTCAATGGCTAATTTATCTGAACATGGGGAAAAATCATCATCAAATTCACTGAGAATACATTACAAAGTATGAATAAACAATACTCCAAGCCGCAGCTTCATACTACTTGTCAAACATAAAGCTAATGCTAATCTTCTGTTTCTAATTACAGAAACCGTTTCAGAACAATCGGAGATGTGTCAAAGTCCTCTTTCTGGTGCTTTTTGAGGTGGAATTACTCTGAACTTTAAACACACAGTCTCACACACACGCTCCAATGTCATGGCACACAAAACATGTCAGGTCAGTCATACAAACAAAATAATTAGCAAAACTGTAACCTGTCATAAGCCTCTATTAACCATTACCATACTAATACTAAGAACAGATTGAACATGTTTGTCTGACTTAGGGGCACACCAAACTGCCCCCAAAGCTAACTTTGTAGGCTAACATCTCAAAACACTTTACATTACCATTTTGTCTTGACATTTTTGTAATTTAGCAGATGCTCTTATCTAGAGTGACTTACAGTTAGTGCATTCATCTTAAGATAGCTATTTGAGACAACCACATTACACAGTCATAGTCAGTACATTTTTCCTCAATAAAAACGTTATCAGCAAAGTCAGTGCTGTTAGGAAAATAAGTTTTCAAAATGTATGCGGGGGGATAAGACTGAGATGTCTTATTTAAGATACTCTTTGAAGAGGTAATCCCGCCTGATGAGGAGCAGCAAGCTAACGTTAACACTATGCAAATGTTCCAAACTGCTCTGAGAGAAGAACCGCCAAGGGAATAAAAACTGGCCCCCACATGCTGAGAGAGAGAACACTAAATCTGCTTTCAGTTATAACAGCAGAATGGATCTACTGTTAGAGAGTTCCAAACCTCACAGCCGAGAGACAGTGACTTCTTGAAGATGTTATTAACTGAAGATGTTATAACATCAGTTGGATCATTTGAAAATGGGTTCTTCTCAAACTGTTTTTGCTTCCTCAAAACTTGTTGAGAACCAGAAAGAACACTACGTTCTAGTCAGCTTTCTCCAACAGGAAACACAAGTTCTGCAAGTTGATTATCCTGTTATGACATAAGACCAGCCTGTTTAAATCTACCTGTAGACTGTCTAAGACGAGTCAACCAAACTATGATGCAAAATGTAGTACACACTGACTTGAAGTAACAATGGACAATAACTGGTTGGGATCTCTGTTTGTGATCTTCAGTACAATTAAAATCAACAACATACTGAGTTGGTCAACAAAGCAGGTATTTATCTATACTGAACAAAAATATAAAGCAACATGTAAAGTGTTGGTCCCATGTTTCCTGAGCTGAAATAAAAGATCCCAGAAATGTTCTATATGCACAAAAAGCTTATTTCTCTCAAATGTTGAGCACAAATGTGTTTAAATCCCTGTTAGTGAGCATTTCTCCTTTGCCAAGAAAATCCATCCACCTGATTAAACAGCATGATCATTACACAGGAACACCTTGTGCTGGGGACAATAAAAGGCCACTCTAAAATGTGCAGTTTTGTAACACAGCACAAAGCCACAGATGTCTCAAGATTTCAGGGAGTGTGCAATTGGAATGCTGACTGCTGGAATGTCCACCAGAGCTTTTGCCAGATAATTGAATGTTCATTTCTCAACCATATGCCACATCCAATGTAGTTTTTGAGAATTTGGCAGTACGTCCAACCGACCTCACAACCGCAGACAATGTGTAACCACGCCAGCCCAGGACCTCCACATCAGGTTTCTTCACCTGCAGAATCGTCTGAGACCAGCCCCCGGACAGCTGATGAAACTGAGGAGTATATGTCTGTAATAAAGCCCTTTTGTGGGAAAAACTAATTCTGATTGGCTGGGCCTGGCTCCCAAGTGGGTGGGCCTATGCCCTCCCAAGCCCACCCATGGCTGTGCCCCTGCCCAGTCATGTGAAATCCATATATTAGGGCCTAATACATTTATTTAAATTGACTGATTTCCTTATATGAACTGTAACTCAGTAAAATAGTTGAAATTGTTGTGTTTATATTTTTGTTCGGTATAGTATTACCTCTTGCTATTAAGGGGAGGGTTAGTTCCCTACATAGGAGTGTTTCCACAGTTCTGGAAGTGGAACTATAAGTACACAGTGCCTAGCAAAGGAAACCATTTTGTGGCCAAGCTTGGTGGAGGGTGGGGTGCTCTGGTTAGGACTTGGGCCAACGTTACCACAATCTCTGAACAACCACAGTCACTATCCACTATCTCAGGCAGCTGGAGGCAGGGCTCTAAAGTGCAACAAAATATTTTGCTGTGCGACCACAAGTTGTATTTTGAGAGCACTGTACAATGCACAGTGGTCGGGTAGGCTGTTTGGAGTGTTTATCCGACTGGATAAAAAATAACATAACTTTTTATTTTATGTCCCCACCACTTCTAAAGCCAAAGTTGCACCCCTGGACAGAAATAGGCTATATACTTTAGGCAATTCAATTTACTTTAGGGAAAGCTTCCCCTAGTCTTATGGACACACCACCTATGCCTTTTAATGTGGAATATTCACAACCAGTCATGACGTTTTCATCTGATTGTCAAACAATCACTTAACAAAGGCGCTCCTGTATGGTATCTGCGCACATTTGTCCACTCACAAAATCCTTCCAGCATCCAAACCCCAACAGTGCACGGTCACCCGCAATGTGATGAATGGAAAGAGACAGCTGTTACAAAATACCTACGTGTATTGTAATGACATTCTGTGATTGTCATTAGGACTACACTTGTAGCCTGAATTGATGCCTCCTGTGTTGTCCATGCACGCCTCGTCTCAGCCACTCATCTCCACCTTGACAAAATGTAAGTGTTCTCATCAAACCACAACACAATTTGGAGCGTATACCACCCGGTTTCCAGTCAATTTACAATTTTTTTTCTGTGGCTGACAGCATGCAGTAATTTTCAGTAATGGTGTAGTAGCCTATAGTTTTTGGGGGCATGTTGTGTTACTTGTGATAGGCTCACGTTTTACTGGTACGGCGTACCCCCACTATTTATTTTGCCGCGACGTCGTACCGAACCGTCATTCTTTCACACGTCTACAACTGACCCGTGTTACATTTAGCCCCACTCTCCCCTATGCACTCAGGGTGAATTGTGGAGTGGTAACGTGCTTAACCATGCTGCTGCTAAAAACTCTGGGTTTAAAACGGTGCAGTTCACACATATTTAAGAGTTGGTAAATAAATAAAGTAGGAATGGAAAGCTTTTTAACAAAGACCATAAAAACTACTGTTTTCCCCGCGATTGCAGGAATTGTTGTGCATTGACTGTTCGTCAGAATGCATGTTTCTCTCCATGTGGCACTCGTAACTTGAATGCGCCTCGAGATAATCTTGAATAGAACACACAACAGCGAGCCAACTAGGTAATTAAATAAACTATTCTACTGTGGGGTTGTCAGACTGTTCTAGTCATAACTCGTTTTGTTTGCAGAGGACTGTTCTACCATCTTCAAAATGCGCCTCAACGCAGCGCCTCAACGCAGCACCTCAACGCAGTGCCTCCGCTAAATGACAGCAGCGGAACCCCTGGTGCAGTCATCTACATAAACAACAGGGGAGAACAGCTCATAATAATGGAAAGTAGCACATGGAATGGCATCAAACACATGGTTTCCATGTGTTTGATGTATTTGATACCATTCCACTGATTCCGCTCCAGTCATTACCGCGTCCTCCCCAATTAAGGTGCCACCAACCTCCTGTGATACACACAGGAAGACACATGAAGAAACAAACACACTCTATATGCACGCACACACACACACACACACACACTATTGAGCACACACACACATACGCACCAGTAAACATATACAAATAAACATGCACACACAAGGCCATATAAAAACACAATGCATGTACATACATACTATAGATTCAAAACATAAACAACAAACACAAACAACAAACAACAAACACATACATAAAACAAACAAAAACACATGTATGGACACCTGAAAAAATATAAAACACACAATAATGGACCACTGTTACGTTCCCCAGTTTCTGTGTTGTGGGTTTGTTTGTATGTGTGTGTTTCAGGATGGCTTCCTGAAATTCCAAGCAGCTGATTGGTCGGCCCATCACTGCAGATTGGAGCTCTGATCCCGCCCTCTCGTCAATTACCGACTCCTTCATAGCTTTAAAAGACAGTTTGTTTGTTAGGAAGGGCAAGCTTCTTGGTATGTCCTGTGTTGGTTGTTTCTCAGAGAGAGCTTCTTGGTATGTCCTGTGTTGGTTGTTGCTCAGAGATAATTTGTTGTAGAGTATTTTGTAGCCGGTCCTGCTGACGTATCTGTATGTCAAAAGGACTGTTTTTGATTAGTGAATTTGTTCACTTTAAGTTTGTATTATTCTGTTTCATTTATTCCCAGGGGGAAGGGGAAGGCACCTTGGGAGTGCTTAGGCAAGAGGCCTGCGGGAATACATATACCCGTACTATGTCTATGCACACTAGGTAAGACCTAGGTGGACCATCCCCTATATTTTGGTTAGTGCGCCAGGTGGTGCTAGTTAGGTAAGTAGTGGGTAGGTAAGGTAGGAGAGGGGGCTCTAACTTTTACTTTCTTTGCTTTGGTTTCATCCAGCCCCTTTTCCCCACTTTACCGTGTGAAGGAAATAAATTCCCTGTAAACGGTAATATATTCTGCCTCTGTCATCCTTACCTGCACCTACAGTCACATACCTCTTTCACTCCACAGGGAGTTGAGTGTAGCAGGGTGTTGCGTTCCCTCCTCCAAGAGGCGTGCGTAACGTAATGGGGGCTCATCCGGGATTTGAACCCGGGACCTCTCGCACCCAAAGGTAGAATCATACCCCTAGTCTATGGTATGAATTTACACACATATACACATAAACACTTTCCATGTGGTCTGTTCCAGTGCATACCCCTCTCTCTCTCTCCTCAGTCCTTGTTCTAGTGCATACCCCTCTCTCTCTCCTCAGTCCATGTTCCAGTGCATACCCCTCTCTCCTCAGTCCCTGTTCCAGTGCATGCATGCATGCATGCATGCATGCATGCATGCATCTCTCTCTCTCTCTCTCTCTCTCTCTCTCTCCATGTTCCAGTGCATACCCCTCTCTCGCCCCGCAGTCCCTTCAGACAATAAGATCAGCAGCGAGCGCACCATAAAGTTTCCTGTACTTGCACAACGGGTTTCCTCAATCTCCACCCTTCTTTATGGACAGAATGTGCACTTTCACATAGTGTCTGTCAATGAGTTCATACTATATGTTTGCCTACAACAGTCAAATAAATTCACGTGACAAATCTCACTCAATATATTCCTCCTCACATCTTAGCACTACACTATGAAACAGGCCTTTAAGAAGCGACACAGGAGATGAGAAGCAGGTACAGGGAGTGAAGGTTTAATAGCTGACGGACATGAAACGGAACAGGAACAACGTCTGGACAGGAACACGTACCAACAATGAATGCGGACACAGGGAACACCACCGAGGACCAGACAGATATACAGGGGGTAATCAACCACGGGAAGGATTCTCATTGAGTCCAATGAGCGCTGCTGCGCGTAACGATGGTGACAGGTACGTGTAAATAAGGGTAGCCTGGTGCCCTCGAGATGCCAGGGAGGGGGAGCAGGAGCAGGAGTGACAAGGCCAACATTCACAGGACCAGACGGATTACCAGGACCTGTACTCCGAGCATGCGCTGACCAACTGACAAGTGTCTTCACTGACATTTTCAACCTCTCCCTGACCAAGTCTGTAATAACCTGCCTAAATGACTACCGACCCGTAGCACTCACATCTGTAGCCATGAAGTGCTTTGAAAGGCTGGTCACACCATCATCCCAGAACCTCTAGACCCACTCCAATTAATAGACCACCCAAACAGATAACGCAATTGCTATTGCACTCCACACTGCCCTTTCCCACCTTGACAAAAGGAACACCTATGTGAGAACGCTGTTCACTGACTACAGCTCAGCATTCAACACCATAGTGCCCTCAAAGCTCATCACTAAGCTAAGGACCCTGGGACTAAACACCTCCCTCTGCAACTGGATCCTGGATTTCCTGACGGGCCGCCCCCAGGAGGTGAGGGTAGGCAACAACACATCTGTCACGCTGATCCTCAACATGGGGGCCCATCAGGGGTGTGTGCTTAGTCCCCTTCTATACTCCCTGTTCACCCACGACTGTGTGGCCTCACACGACTCTAACACCATCATTAAGTTTGCTGACGACACAACAGTGGTAGGCCTGATCACCGACAACGATGAGACAGCCTATAAGGAGGAGGTCAGAGACCTGGCAGTGTGGTGCCAGGACAACAACCTCTCCCTCAATGTGAGCAAGACAAAGGAGCTGATCGTTGACTACAGGAAAATCGACTGGGCTGTAGTGGAGCGGGTTGAGAGTTTCCAGTTCTTTGGTGTCCACATCACCAACAAACTATCATGGTTCAAACACACCAACAGTCATGAAGAGGACACGACAACACCTTTTACCCCTCAGGAGACTTGATTTGTCATGGGTTGTCACGCAGGTATAAATGATTCCGGAGACAGGCGCAGGAATGAGTAATAGTTTTTTTTATTAAGCCCAAATTACGGCGTGCCGTGTAAAGGCACGGGGACGAAGACCAAACAAACACGTAACAAAACACAGGGTTGAAAAACAAACAATATAGCGAGGAGTACCTTGAATAAATAACACCCGCGTACAATGATTAACACACGGGACGAGGCCCCGTAATCATCTGAGCAATCCACAAAGGCACGAAAGCCCAAAACACACAGCACAGGTACTTACACGCACCAACGGATATTGTAACAATAATCGACAAGACCATGGAAACCAAAGGGCACATATATACAAATACTAATCCATGGGAACAGGGGACAGGTGTGCGTGATGAAAGTTCCAGAGGGATCTGTGACATGGGTCCCCAGATCCTCAAAAAGTACTACAGCTGCACCATCGAAAGTGCTCTGACTGGATGCATCACCGCCTGGTATGGCAACTGCTCGGCATCTGACCGTAAGGCGCTACAGAGGGTAGTGTGTACGGCCCAGTACATCACGGGGGCCAAGCTTCCTGCCATACAGGACCTATATACTAATTACTATGCGGTGTCAGAGGAAAGCCCCAAAAATTGTCAAAAACCCCAGTCACCCAAGTCATAGACTGTTTTCTCTGCTACCGCATGGCAAGCAGTACCGTAACACCAAGTCTAGGTCCAAAAGGCTCCTTAACAGCTTCTACCCCAAAACCATAAGACCGATGAACGATTAGTCAAATGGCCACCTGGACTATTTACATTGACACTCCCCTTCTTCCATTTGTTTTTACACTGCTGCCATGCTGTTTATTATCTATGCATAGTCACTTCACCCCTACCTACATGTGTAAATTACCTTGACTAACCTGTACCCCCGCACACTGTATATAGCCTTATTGATATTTTATTGTGTTACTTTTTATTAGTTTTTACTTTAGTTAACTTGGTAAATATTTATTGAACTGCACTGTTGGTTAAGGGCTTGTAAGTAAGCATTTCATGGTAAGGTCTAAACATTCGGTGCATGTGACAAATAAAGTTTGATTTGATCTTCCATACTCTCAGGCCAAGGGTACAATGTACGAATTTATGGTTGGATCAAAATCGCTGTTATAATCATTGGCCATTACAGAGAATTAAGTAAAACCACAAGTCCAAATCCCTATCTCCATGGCTAGTTTTGGAATGATTTTACCTAGCTAGCTAGCTAGCCAGAACGAGATGCAACAATTCAAGTTCTGTCATTGACGTTTGCCTTCTGATGTGATTGGTCTGAAGCCAAATCCAAACTGACTTCCCTTGACACTTTTTTTGGTGTACCAGGACCAATCACAGCTGAGCTAACTAGTGATGGGTCGTTTGCGAACGTTGGGAGACGGCAAACATTGGGAGCCGGCTAGCATATCAGAAGAGCCAAATCTATTTATAAAAATATAAAACAATTAAGATATGAATAATCAAAAGATTTAAATTAATAGAATTAACTAATTCAAAGAACAAAAAAATAATAATAATAATAATAATAATATAGGCCTAAATGCTCAAGCGCACACATATTCATTCTGACTGTCTGCTCAGACTAACAGCCTCACCTGTGGTTCCTGTTAATCAGACACGCAGTGTCAACCAATTAACCAAAGATGCGTGAGGGAGGGCCGAGCCAACTCACTCACAGTCACACACTTAGCAGCCGAGGAGAGAGAGGAAGGACAGCTGTGGAAACAACAGCTGGAAAATGAGTCGGAAGCACAGTAGCATTTGGATGCATTTTAAAACCTCTTTGGGATCGGATCCCGTTGCGGGATCGATTTGACAACATCCAGTGAAATTGCAAGGCGCCAAATTCAAATTACAAAAATAGTAATATTAAACATTCAATCGGATTTACAATAGGCTTTACAGCGAAAGCGCCCCACTTCCAACATATTATTCAAACCAGCACAGGCGTTACACAATTTTAAATAGCGATAAAATAAATCACTTACCTTTGAAGATCCTCCTCTGTTTGCAATCCCAAGGGTCCCAGGAACACAAAGAATGGTCATTTTGTTCAATAAAGTCCTTCTTCATATCCCAAAAAGTCAGTTTAGTTGGCGGCATGGAGTTCTGTAATCCAGTCATTCAACATGCAGACAAAGAAATCCCAAAAGTACCGGTAAAGTTCGTCCAAACAAGTCAAACGATGTTTCGAATTAATCCTCAGGTTGTCAAATATCTAAATAAACTATAATATTTCAGACGGAGAATAGCCTGTTCAATAGCGAAGAGAAATAATGAAGAGCGCGCACCCATTCACGCGCGCCAAAACAGTAGTGTCCTTTTCATGAGCCACTTGGAAAGACTACAATTTCTTGTTCGCTTTTCAAAAAATAAGCCTGAAATCATGTCTAAAGACTGTTAACATCTAGTGGAAGCCATAGGAACTGCAATCTGGGAGCTAATTCCCTCTAGTCAGTAGGAAGTCAATGGAAAGTCTGACCTCAAAAAAATATATATTCCGGATGGATTTTCCTCGGGCTTTTGCCTGCCATATCAGTTCTGTTATACTCACAGACATTATTTTAACAGTTTTAGAAACTTCTGAGTGTTTTCTATCCAATACTACCATATATGCATATCCTAGCTTCTGGGCCTGAGTAACAGGCAGTTTTCTTTGGGCACGTCAAACTCTCTGTACTTCCGAACACTGCCCCCTAGCCCTAAGAAGTTTTAATAATGTAGACGATGTTAAAGCACGTGTTTAATTTGCCAAAACAAAATCTCATATAAAGCCGGTTCTACGCACAACCTACACCGGCATATGCAAACTGTGCACCCAACTGTGAAGCTATCTCTAGCGGAGCTTCAAGAATCTAGCGGCCCTGCTAGTGATTGTGGTGGAGCCAGCTGCTCCACACGTGGAGATGTATCCACTCAGTCAAGTAGGCCTACTCCGCAAACCCACAGCAATGCAGTCTTCTATGGACAAGATTTCCAGCCATTTTCGATCGTGGAGGACAGAGGTTTTAGAAATTATAGCAATAGTTTAAATCCAATGTACACAATTCCAAGCAGGAAAACCCTTTCAAAATCACTTATTCCACAACTGTATGAGAGCACACAGGCTTCAGTGTGGGAAAGAGTCCAAAAAGCTACTGCAGTTTGCCTTACCACTGACTGCTGGACATCAAGGGTAACCACTTCTTACATGTCTGTTACATGTCACTTCATTGAAGATTTTTCGATGTCTAGCTGTCTTCTGGACTGCTTTCAGCGACAGACACACCTCAGAGAATTTGGCAGAGGAACTGTTGTGAGTGGCCAGAGAATGGCAAGTAGATGGAAAAGTGGTCTGTTGTGTTAGTGACAATGCAGCTAACATAACCAAAGCCATTAACATTTTAAAATGGACCCATCATCCATGTCTTGCCCACACAATCAACCTGATTGTAAGAGATGCTCTGAAAGTGATGAAGCCCACTGTGGACAAAGTGAAAGCAGCTGTGGAATATTTCCACCGGAGCACAGTAGGTGCTGAAAAACTAAAGTCTACACAACGCTAGATGGGGGTGCCTGAGCTGAGGCCTAAACAAGACTGAACTACAAGGTGGAATTCAACATTTTATATGTTGAAACAGTTTCTTGAGTCAAAGGATGCCATCATCTCTACCCTGGCCATTGTCAATGCACCTGTTGATGCTCTGACCCAAGAGGAATGGGAGGTGGTGGAGGAGGTGTGCAGAGTCCTGGAACCCTTTGAGCAGGTCACTGTGGAGATCAGTGGAGAGAGGTACAGTATGCAGTTATTACTACATCATTATTTAATCCAGTATTATATATGTATATGAGCAGTAGATTAGAATGTAGTATCAGTAGACAAAACATGAACCTGAACTAATAAGTTACTGTTCTCTCTTTTCAGCTATGTGACAGTCTCAGAAATGATACTCCTGTGTAAGGGTCTGCAGCGAATCACAGCCAGCCGCCAGAGAGAAGCAAATGAAACCACAAGACATGTGACAGAGTTGATGGACATCAATGGACAGAAAGTTCCACAGAATGGAATATAATCATGTGCTATCAGAAACCGCTGCACTTGACCCCAGGTTTAAGACGTTAGCCTTCAGTAACGCCAGAGCGATTGATGAGGCTCTTCAAAGAATAACCTCAGCAGCAGAGAGGGACAGCCCCAGCAGTCCGCTGGCTCAGGCACCAGGGCAACAGGAAGAACAGGGAGCAGATGGAGCAGAAGCACCAGCAGTAGTGCCACAAATGTCTGCTGTTTGGATGCTGTTTGACGAGAGAGCAACTGGGGATGCAGCACGAAGGAATCCCTCAGCAGATGCATTATGGAGGTCCGATCCTATTTGGAGGAGCCCCTCCTCCAAAGATCTGCAGATCCTCTAAGCTGGTGGAAGAACAGTCTCTGTCTACCCACGGCTTACCAAAGTCATGACAGGGAGACTCTGCATAGTGACCACATCCCTTCCTTCTGAGAGGGTCTTCTCGAAAACGGGACAAATAATTACTGAGAGAAGAAACCCGCATCAGCCCCTCGAAGGTGAGGCAGCTTGCATTTCTGAATGAAAATGTCTCAAAGCAAAATATGCTCAGCATTTCTGTGTGCTGCTGGTTATAACATGGCAATAAAGAAGAGAGAGAAAAGAGGGACCAGTTTAATGGTTTAAGTGGGATGCTGCAGTTTTGCACATTATTTATTTCTCTTTGATATGGTGCAATATTCTATTATTATGTTGTTCATATTGTATTCATTTTGAATTGTTACATTTATATGCACTTTGTTTATATACATTAAAACAGTTGTACTTTAAATGCACATGTGTAATAGCATCCTTCTTTTTTACATTTATTTCAATTTGTGGGATGCTGCAGTTTTGCAAATTGTTATTTAATTTTCTTTGATATGGTGCAATATTCTATTATGCTGTTCAGATTGTATTGGTTTTGAATGATTAGATTTATATGCACTTTGTTTTTATACAGTTGAGGTCGGAAATTTACATACACCTTAGCCAAATACATTTAAACTCAGTTTTTCACAATTCCTGACATTTAATCCAAGTAAAAATTCCCTGTCTTAGGTCAGTTAGGATCACCACTTTATTTTAAGAATGTGAAATGTCAGAATAACAGTAGAGAGAATTATTTATTTCAGCTTTTATTTCTTTCATCACATTCCCAGTGGGTCAGAAGTTTACATACACTCAATTAGTATTTGGTAGCATTGCCTTTAAATTGTTTAACTTGGGTCAAATGTTTCAGGTAGCCTTCCACAAGCTTCCCACAATAAGTTGGGTGAATTTTGGCCCATTCTTCCTGACAGAGCTGGTGTAACTGAGTCAGGTTTGTAGGCCTCCTTGCTCGCACACACTTTTTCAGTTCTGCCCACAAATTTTCTATAGGATTGAGGTCAGGGCTTTGTGATGGCCACTCCAATACCTTGACTTTGTTGTCCTTAAGCCATTTTGCCAAAACTTTGGAAGTATGCTTGGGGTCGTCGTCTATTTGGAAGATCCATTTGCGACCATGCTTTAACTTGACTGACTGATGTCTTGACATGTTGCTTCAATATATCCACATAATTTTCCTTCTCATGATGCCATCTATTTTGTGAAGTGCACCAGTCCCTCCTGCAGCAAAGCACCCCCACAACATGATGCTGCCACCCCCTTGCTTCACGGTTGAGATTGTGTTCTTCAGCTTGCAAGCCTCCCCCTTTTTCCTCCAAACATAATGATGGTCATTATGGCCCGAACAGTTCTATTTTTGTTTCATCAGACCAGAGGACATTTCTCTAAAAAGTACGATCTTTGTCCCCATGTGCAGTTGCAAACCGTAGTCTGACTTTTTTATGTCGGTTTTGGAGCAGTGGCTTCTTCCTTGCTGAGTGGCCTTTCAGGTTATATCGATATAGGACTTGTTTTACTGTGGATATAGATACTTTTGTACCTGTTTCCTCCAGCATCTTCACAAGGTCCTTTGCTGTTGTTCTGGGATTGATTTGCACTTTTCGCACCAAAGTACGTTAATCTCTAGGAGACAGAACGGGTTTCCTTCCTGAGCGGTATGACGGCTGCGTGGTCCCATGTGTTTGTACTTGCGTACTATTGTTGGTACAGATGAACGTGGTACCTTCAAGAGTTTGTAAATTGCTCCCAAGGATGAACCAGACTTGTGGAGGTCTAAATTTTTTTCCTGAGGTCTTGGCTGATTACTTTTGATTTTCCCATGTCAAGCAAAAGGCACTGAGTTTGAAGGTAGGCCTTGAACTACATCCACAGGTACACCTCCAATTGACTCAAATTATGTCAATTAGCCTATCAGAAGCTTCCAACGCCATTACATCATTTTCTGGAATTTTCCAAGCTGTTTAAAGGCACAACTTAGCGTGTGTAAACTTCTGACCCACTGGATACAGTGAATTATAAGTGAAATAAAATTACTTGTGTCATGCACAAAGTAGATGGATGTCCTAACCGACTTGCTAAAACTATAGGTTTGTTAACAAGAAATTTGTGGAGTGGTTGAAAAACGAGTTAATGACTCCAACCTAAGTGTATGTAAACTTCAACTGTACATTAAAAAGTTATACTTTAAATGCAAATGTTTAATAGCATTCTTTTTCATAACAAACCAATGCATTTTTAAATACATTGTGGTTAAGGTAGAGTATGATTTAATAATTTAATTAGAATTGTTTTAACACCAATCATAGTCAAACTATCGCAAACTGTTTGACATGAAAAAATACAAAACATATTTTTAAAGAGACGTTTGGTAGCCAAACGAGCCAGCTCACTGAAAAGAGTCGGAATGCCTATCATTAGAGCTCACTCAGTATAGCTCAATTATTTTATTTTAAAAAAATATTAAAAGGAGGCCAAATGCTCGCTGGCTTCCCTTGCATTCAGTGCTACGGGCAGCAACAATGTCATACTCTTTTTGACCAGACATCAGAGCTGGAATGTGGATCTAACTAATGCTAGTTAGCTTTAGAAAACCCTGAGTAGATCTAGCTAGCTTTGTAGTTTACCCCTCCGATATCATCAGAAGGCTATAATAATAATAATTCAATAATAATAGGTCTTTAGTAAGGAGGAAACTCACCTCATCCACCACCAATGTGCAGCACCCACTTGTACATGACTTGACTCATCACAATGCTACTTGTGTCTGGGTTATCAAGAACAAGTTGAAGCTATATGTTTGTGCTACTTCCTCCACAACCAATAGAGAACAGACTCAGAATGCAGTGTGTAGGTATCTATGTTTTGTGTCACTGCCTCACAAACATCCATGTAACATCACATATGAACAGAGAAAACAGGGCTGTAACAGGCCGTTATATAGAGCCGAGTTTATAGTGCTCCAGCTGTGTGTTTTTTAATTTGAGCTGAATGGTGACAGGCTCAAATCCATTATTTCTGTCTGTCAGTCTGTCTCATCCACCGCCATCACTGTTTCTGCTGGCACACCCTGTAATGTCAGAGGCCATCAACAACCAAGCATAAAGTCTGTGTTGTGTGTGTTTTGTGTGTGCGTGTTGTGTGTGTGTGTGTGTGTGTGTGTGTGTGCCTGAGAGAGAAAGAAAGTATGACAGCGAGGCAGACCGACATGTCTGTGAGGGAGAGAATCTCAATTTGTGTGAAAGCCAAAGTAAGTGTGGGCCCGATTCAGACTTTACGCCTTTCTTACGCACTTCTCAGTAGTTGGTGTTCAGACTTACCTTATGAAGGTGCGTAACAGGCTTCGCAGGCGTGGTTCCCTTGCGCATGCTAAATAAATGTAATTCAACCGCTTAAAAACTTGCCACTTGCTGGCCAAAAGATTTTCGTGTCGAGTTTTCATTCAATAGGGTTTTCTGTACATTTATCTTAAGCCATCCCTTCAAATACAGTGTACCTTTAATTAGAATTTTCTCTACAGACTCACTAGAATATATGGCGAGAACATAATAGAATATTAGGGACCAATGAAAGAAAGCCATGTTAATATATGTATATTAGTCTCTGTTTCAGCACCAACTGGTAGATTTAAAAATACTCTGATCTTGTAGATTAGCTAGAGTTATGAAAGTATTTCTGAGTCATAAACAACTGGTTTGGAGAGCCTTGACACAACAACAACAACAACAAAGGGTGGTTTGATTCATTCTGAAAATTGCCACATTCCTTAATCCATGGTAATATTGGAAGATTAGTGTACATAGAATTATAATAAGGGGAATAGTGTACAATAGTAGGCTATGCCCTAATCTATTTCCTGCACTAACCATGGAACTGTGTGACGACACAGCCAACTATTGCAACATGTGTTGGGTTCAAACTGTTATGGTTTGGTCTGAGCTCCACTCCATAACGATTAAAATGTTTATATTATCACCTGTTACTAATGATCCTCAGCAACAACCACATGACACACTATACTCATGTTTAAGCTCAAGGTCAGAATATGCATAGAGAGAAAAGAGCATAAAAAGGGAATTATGTTACATTTAAGCGAGTTTAACTCGGGTCGGAATCAAGCCCTATGTGTGTAATTCCATTGAAACCCAGATGTACTCCATTCCTCTCTCCCTACACACCCCCAGGACAGGGTGTTAGTAGTGAATATGGTACTTATCTCTCTCTCCCTATACACCCCCAGGACAGGGTGTTAGTAGTGAATACTGTACTTCTCTCTCTCTCCCTACACCCCCCCAGGACAGGGTGTTTTTAGTGAATACTAGAGTGATCTATCCTCCTTCCTTTATAAAAGACAGACGCTTTCTACGGGAGCCTGAAAGGACACAGGACACTGCTCCTTACGACCCACAACAACCAAGAGGATTCAGGCTGGTGATGAACTCTTTCCTCAAGCTGAGAAGATAATTTTGATACTCTGTGATTGGGAGTGGAGAGTGTTTTAATGCAGAGATCATATATTTTGGGTCTAGTCATTCTTTCTCTTTTGTCTTGTATTCATTGTGTTTGACCATAATCGGTCTTTCCCCAGACCACCGTATACATCACGTTTATGAGGTTACAGCACAGGCGGCCGGTGGCACCTTAATTGGGGAGGACGTGCTCATAATAATGTCTGGAACGGAATAAATAGAATGGTATTGTACAATCATTACTCTTTTTGAGTTTTTTCAGTTCATCGTTCGCCGGTTGGTGGTCCTGCACACTCTGGACATTACTGACTCAAATTAACGAAATAAGTTGAAAGATTTGCTCTTTTGACTAAACGAGTCGAATAGATCAGAGTCAGTAAAAAGAGCCGAACTTCCCATCACCAGTACCCAAATAAAATATTAAGTTAATTTAGGAGAGAAAGTGATATCTTGAAGACAACATAGCTAAAGTATATAATAGTTAGGCAACAGGCTCTATATGTAGAAGTTCGCAACTGTTTGCATGTACCGATTAATAGTGATGTGCAGGATGTAGTGAAAGAAGTAGTTCACTATTTTACAAGATAACGTTAGATGGTTCCTCACCCTGAACATAGTCTATTGGCCAGGAGAAATTGTAATCCATGGTTCGGTTTTCTTTAAACAGTAACTACAAACTTCTGCTAACTATAACCACCACTAGCAAAAAATCAATGAAAGTGTTAGGGGCGTGTGAACATGTTATGTTTTTTTTTTATGGTCAAATCACTTTTAAGTAACATCAAACCAAATACGGAGTTGTTTTCAAGTGATTTTGCCCCCCTTCACATCCATTGATTTTTAGCTAGTGGTGGCTAAAGTTAGCTAAATTTGTAGTGGCTGTTTAAAAAATACATGTAAAAAAGAACACTGGATTACAATTTCTCATGGCCCATAGACTACTTTTATGGTGAGGAAACATCTAACATCATGTTGTAAAATAGTGAACTACCCCTTTAGCCATTGCCATTACATAGGGTACTGTCACGTCCTGGCCATAGGTAGCCCTTTTGGCTGCTCATTTGTGTTTTGGTCAGGACGTGATCAGGGGTGTTTTGGTCTAGGTTTTGTATTTCTATGTTGGTTGGTTTGGGTTCCCAATTAGAGGCAGCTGTTAGTCGTTGTCTCTAATTCGGAATCCTATTTAGGTTGTTTAGTCCCCCACCTTGTGGTGGGATATTATATGTTATGTTTGTATTTGTGTGTGCCACACCTGCGTTACGGTCGTTGTGTACTTTCTTTTGTTTTGGTGAGTTCTAGTAATAAATATGCTTCACTCAACCCTGCACGCTGCGCCTTGGTCCAATTCTGTACAAGATCGTGACAGAATATCTCACCACACGAGGACCAAGCAGCGTGCAACCGTACGGGAACCCTGGAGCCAGGAGGGGGAGTATCGCCGTTCCAGGGAGGAGTTGGAGGCAGCGATGGCAGAGCGGCTCTTTTATGACAGGAAGTACGAGGGAACACGGCTGGCGAGGAAGCCCGAGAGGCAGCCCCCAAAAAATGTTGGGGGGGGCACACGGGGAGGTTGGCTGAGCCAGGTTGGAGACCTGGGCCAACCCCCCGTGCTTACCAGAGGGAGCATCGCACTGGTAAGGCACCGTGTGAGGCAGTGAAGCGCATGGTGTCACCAGTGCGTGTTCACAGCTCGGTGCGCGACATGCCAGCTTCCCGCATCTGTCGAGCTAGGGGGAGTGTGCAGCCTGGAAGGAGGGTGTCGGCTCAGCGCCCCTGGTCTCCGGTGCGCCTCCTTGGACCAGGATATCCTGCGCCGGCTCTGCGCACTGTCTCCAGTGCGCGCCCACAGCCCGGTGCGCGACATTCCAGCTCCCTGCATCTGTCAGGCTAGGGTGAGCGACCAGCCTGGAAGGAGGGTGTCGGCTCAGCGCCCCTGGTCTCCGGTGCGCCTCCTTGGACCAAGATATCCTGCGCCGGCTCTGCGCACTGTATCTCCGGTGCGTCCTGTCCCTGCTCCACGCACCAGGTCCCCTGTGTGCCTTCAGAGCCCGGCACGTCCTGTCCCTGCTCCACGCATCAGGTCCCCTGTGCGCATCGAGAGCCCGGCACGTCCTGTCCCTGCTCCACGCATCAGGTTCCCTGTGCGCATCGAGCGCCCGGCACGTCCTGTCCCTGCTCCACGCATCAGGTTCCCTGTGCGCATCGAGAGCCCGGCACGTCCTGTCCCTGCTCCGCGCAACAGGCCCCCTGTGCGCATCGAGAGCCCGGCACGTCCTGTCCCTGCTCCGCGCACCAGGCCCCCTGTGCGCATCGAGAGCCCGGCACGTCCTGTCCCTGCTCCGCGCACCAGGCCCCCTGTGCGCATCGAGAGACCGGCACGGACTGTTCCTGTTCCACACACCAGGCCGCTAGGGTGTCGTCCCAGCCTGGCACGGACTGTTCCTGTCCCACGCACCAGGCCTCTAGGATGTCGTCCCAGCCTAGTACGTACTGTTCTTGCTCCACGTACCGGGCCTCCAGTGCGCCTTCTCGGGCGCTGTTAGTTGTTGTCTCTAATTGGGAATCCTATTTAGGTTGTTTAGTCCCCCACCTTGTGGTGGGATATTATATGTTATGTTTGTATTTGTGTGTGTGCGCCACACCTGCGTGACGGTTCGTTCGTTGTTTATTGTTTTTTGCCAGTTTGCACTTAATTAAAGTATACTGGAAACCTCAATGCGTCTTGGTCTGCTCCACCAGAAAACCGTGACAGGTACAAACAGGGTGGAGGGCAGACATTGCACATGCAAGTTCAATGTAACAAGTACAGTGAAATGCAGATAACATTTGAAATACCCTCTTTGTCCCTATTTTTCCCCTACTTCACATAACATTTCACATTTATTGTGCATTTTGGGACCTAAACCGTTTTAATCGCGATAAAAATTGTAATGCTTCTTCAAAATAGGCTACACATTTTAACTGTCGTCGAGGGAAATCCAAAAGTAACCAAGTCAACATGAAAATCAAAGAAGAGTATGCCTAGAATGTAACAAAATGTATCCAACGCAAAAACCCAGACCTGCACAAAATGCTGACTGCGCAGTTATCACGCACACGTTTGCATAGGTGGCGCGCAGAAATATTGAAATCATGTTCTTTCACGATATGAAGGCATAACAATTGCAGTGATTATTCACAACTTTCTCAATATACCAGCATTCCTAGGCTATCCCTCACGTTTGGAACAAAGAGTTCAACAACACAGAATGTGGAAAGCAAGCAAAGGGGGGTATTTTTTTGCCAACACAAAGAGTGGGTGTGTACTCTACTCTGCCTTGTAGCCATGCTGCAAGACTAGAATCCAAGGGGATTGCAACCACGAGCCACCAAAACAAACACACACACACACACACACTACTCGAAAAATAAGTTATGAAATAAATGTCAAAATAATGCCAAGCAAATACCATTGTGAAACAAGCGGTCGGTCTACTTGGTTCGAACCTGTCAACCAGCTGATCACACAAATCAAGTTGAAAGGCTTGTTGTATTTACTGTATTTCGCACGACAATACACTCGATCTTTAAACTAATTCACAAGGAAAACAGGTCTACTGCCCATTAATGAACCAATACATTGGCAGATGATAGGCTTTTATCTAAACATAACAATCTACGAATTTGCATTTATCCTATGGAACCGACTTGGCGGGAGAGCGACATGCATGTTACCTTTGCTAGACCTGGTTTGCAAATTACCGTCGTTTTCTATAGCATTAACAGCTGAACTCTATTACCTAAATACCCTCCGTTCCGCACCCATTACATAACGTATTCTGCAACATACTTCCCAGGGATTCGGGATGAAATCACGGTCTGATGGACATTTAACAAAGTCTACGTCCTGTGATTGGAACATTTTGTTCTCGACCTATTGTGGTCATATATTCTCTCTGCAAGTGGAGTAAAAATCTTTGATCTAAGATAAATGCAGCTGTTTTATACAACGTAGTGGGGGGCTCCGTTTGTTTTGAAAAAGCTTTCTGGAGTCACTGGGTTCAAAACAATCCCTAATCCAACCAGTGCGTCTGAGATGCTGATCAAACTTGCTCAATAAAACGCACAATAAAAATACCGAATTATTCACCCAAACAAAACGAGTGCAGCACGTAAAAGAGCCGTAAAATAACAATATAACTCACGTTCGTTCTGTTGAAGAATGTTTTCTCCGCGAATAAGTATTTAATTTATTTAAATTCCGTACGTAAACATCAGTGACGGTATTATTATGTGTTGGGCCTACGTTAGTCTGTACTTGCTTTAGCGCATGCTCGCCTCACATTGCCCAGTGCAGCTACCCATAATTGCGTGCCCAAGCGGCCATCTGGAGATGAGTGCGCACGCACAATCTCGTTACATAATCGTCTTTGCCTGCAGTCAAAATACATTTTAAAACATTTAAATGACCCCAAAAGACAAGACTGTGTATCTTCTGTGTTTGATGAATTATCAGAATAATAGCCTATTGATTTAGAAAACATTTAAATAAATATATTTATATAGGCTGTTAATTATATAAACTATTCCGCGAAATAACCTCTCTAGCCAATCAGCATCGCCTATTTCTGGGCATAACCTGCCTCTTTGGTGGGGGTAATGTCTGATGTGTACAAAATAATGATTTCTGTTTATGTCATTACAATGTAATTAAAATGTGAATGAATTCAGTCATCTCTTGAATGAAGTTATTTAAAAAAGGCTAAGATAGCTGAGCAAATAATTAAATAAAAGCGTACATAGCAAGACATTTGAGTGACCGGAGTCTGAAGTTTCCTGAAAAGAGAAACAGGAGAGACAACACAACAGCAAAAAGGGGTAAGAAAATGACACGAAGAATTGATCAACACATGTTTCCATGTCAGATGTTATTGATGGGTTTCTCTAAACCAGTAAAACAGTGTAGGGCGGCAGGTAGCTAGTAGTTAAGAGCGTTGGGCCAGTAACCCGAAACGTCGCTGGTTCGAAGCTCTTGTAATCGCTCTGGATTAGAGCATCTGCTAAATTATTAAAATGTAAATGAATGCAACTATAACTTCCTCTCAACACACATTTATTATATTTAAATGGAATTGATCAACGATCAATCACACAAACTTCTCATTCTCTGTTTGAGAATATTTAGATGTCATTATTCCTCCATCACCAAACTTTACAGTTGGCACTATGCATTGGGGCAGGTAGCGTTCTCCTGGTATCCGCAAAACCCATATTTATTCGTCAGTCTGCCAGATGGTGAAACGTGAGTCATCACTCCAGAGATCGCGTTTCCACTGCTCCAGTGTCCAATGGTGGCAAGCTTTACACCACTCCAGCCGATGCTTGGCATTGCGCATGGTGATCTTAGGCTTGTGTGCGGCTGCTTAGCCATGGAAACCCATTTCAGGAAGCTCTCGACGAACAGTTCTTGTGCTGACATTGCTCCCAGAGGCGGTTTGGAACTCGGTAGTGAGTGTTACAACAGAGGTCAGACGATTTTTACGTGCTACGCGCTTCAGCACTCCGTGTTCCCGTTCTGAGAGCTTGTGTGGCCTACCATTTCGAGGCTGAGACATTGTTGCTCCTAGACGTTTCCACTTCACAAAAACAGCACTTACTGTTGACCGGGGCAGCAATTTGACAAACTGACTTGTTGGAAAGGTGAAATCCTATGACGGTACCATGTTGAAAGTCATTGAGCTCTTCAGTAAGGCCATTCTATTGCCAATTGTTGTCTATGGAGATTGCATGGCTGTGTGCTCGATTTTATATACCTGTCAGCAACGGGTGTGGCTGAAATAGCTGAATCCTCTCATTTGAAGGGGTGTCCACATACTGCTGTATATATAGTGTATCACATGAGTATGTATGTAATTGTATCACATGAGTATGTATGTAACAGTATGTAATTGGTATACAAAGAACCATTGCATACCACTTCAACATAAACTAACACATTTGAGGGATGAGAGTTGCGAGGGAAATCAAACCCCTCTCAAATTCATGACAGCTCTCCAGATACAAGACTGTAAAGAGTTCAAATAACCATTGAACAGACTCCCAAGTCCCAGACTGTGGCTTTAATCACTTGTAACGGTCTTTGGTTTTTCTCTGTTTGGTCCGTAGACTGTATAAAAAAAGGTTACCACAAGATGGCAGCACTGGCATGTAGCTGACCCGTTTCAAATACAAGTTATTGGTTTGGAGGTGAACAACGGCCAACAGTGCAGCCACCTGTTGATCCAACAGTTTAGAGGCTACAGAACGCTAACACAGCATTGGTGTTGTTCAGACTGTCAGTCTCAGCTCGAGTCTCAGTACGTCTCCCTTCACCTCGTACCAGCAAAAGGAAACATTAAGTTAACATAAACTTTGAAAATCACATCCCATTACTTAAATCTTTAGGGTTGTGTGTGTGTGTGTGTGTCTGTGTGTCTGTGTGTCTGTGTCTGTGTGTGTGTGTGTGTGTGTGTGGACAGAGAATGACATTCAATGGCATTCTGAAGAACCTTTTATAGTTCCAGGATTAAATTACTTGCATTTCATGGAATAACATTTGGGGAGTTACCACAATGTATTTGACTAGGGCATAATAAAGCATTTAATTTGTGAAATAAAAATAAACGAGAATAAGTTGCGAGTGGATCCAAACATCTCATGTTGGTACAGTACCATAGCAACATCATTAGACCTGTCTATAACAACATCATTAGACCTGTCTATAACAACATCATTAGACCTGTCTATAACAACATCATTAGACCTGTCCTTAGCAACATAATTAGACCTGTCTATAACAACATCATTAGACCTGTCCATAATAACATCATTAGACCTGTCCATAGCAACATCATTAGACCTGTCCAAAACAACATCATTAAACCTGTCTATAACAACATCATTAAACCTGTCTATAACA
>QNTS01002205.1:0-11001 GCA_003317085.1 Hucho hucho
CGTCACTTTCATCCTGGACCTTCTTCACAACACTCTCATCCTGGACCTTCTTCACGTCACTTTCGTCCTGGACCTTCTTCACAACACTCTCATCCTGGACCTTCTTCACATCATTCTCATCCTGGACCTTCTTCACATCACTCTCATCCTGGACCTTCTTCACATCACTCTCATCCTGGACCTTCTTCACATCACTCTCATCCTGGACCTTCTTCACATCACTCTCATCCTGGACCTTCTTCACATCACTCTCATCCTGGACCTTCTTCACACCACTCTCATCCTGGACCTTCTTCACAACACTCTCATCCTGGACCTTCTTCACGTCCCTTTCATCCTGGACCTTCTTCACAACACTCTCATCCTGGACCTTCTTCACATCACTCTCATCCTGGACCTTCTTCACATCACTCTCATCCTGGACCTTCTTCACATCACTCTCATACTGCTAATTAACTGAACCTTATCGGGTAGGACAATTTACTTTTCAATGAAAACTCCTCTCCTCCAATGACCTTGGGCATAACACATGAATGCTCCTATTAGAGCCATGTCCGTCACATCCAGTTGCAGGTGTCATTTAGGAATGAATTGAAACTCAATTTGAAACCAACTCTGAATTGAATAGGAACGAATTGAAACTCAATTGGAACCCAACTCTGAACTCAGTTCAGTTCACCCGTTCTCATCAACACCTTCATCAAGACTAGAGTGCAGCAAAGTGTATTTCTTCCAGTAATATCCTTAATGTGGTTATTGAAAGGGACCAAATGACTACCCTTCACAGAATAACTCTCCTAAAGTGCACCCTATTCCCTACATAGTGCACTACTTTTAACCAGAGCCCTACGGGAATAGGGTGCCATTTGGGACAAATCCACAGACGGGAAATCACAGCTTTCCCCTAGCTAGCTAGAAGGCCTGAATTACACATTTATCACCAGCACGTTGTTAATCACTCTGACCAGTGTTGGTGGTAAATTCTAATGTCCTGGAATAATGACGACATGATGGCATGAGTGCCACAAATACTGTAAGCATGTTCTTTTGAAGGGAGGGGGAAGAGCGGGGGGATTATATGGTGGCCCTAAGGGGCCATTTTAAATCTACTTTACACTTTGGGTTCACCATAGACTTGAAGTGAGAAACATACTTTAATACCACGCAGCGGGTATACTGGAGTCATGTGTAATGTTGAGGCATAGTAAAATAGATGAAACCATATCTATTTTTTTGTGTGCGTCCCAAAATGGCACCCTATTCCCTACATAGTACATTTGTATGGGCCCTGGTCACATAGTACATTTCTATGGGCCCTGGTCACATAGTACACCGCTATGGACCCTGGTCATATAGTACACCGCTATGGACCCTGGTCACATAGTACACCGCTATGGACCCTGGTCACATAGTACACCGCTATGGACCCTGGTCACATAGTACACCGCTATGGACCCTGGTCATATAGTACACCGCTATGGACCCTGGTCATATAGTACACCACTATGGACCCTGGTCACATAGTACATCACTATGGGCCCTGGTCACATAGTATAGTTGTGGCCAAAGGTTGAGAATGACACAAATATAAATTTTCACAAAGTCTGCTGCCTCAGTTTGTATGATGGAAATTTGCATTTACGCCAGAATGTCATGAAGAGTGATCAGATGAATTGAAATTAATTGCAAAGTCCCTCTTTGCCATGCAAATTAACTGAATCCCCAAAAAAAATTTCCACTGCATTTCAGCCCTGCCACAAATGGACCAGCTGACATCATGTAAGTGATTCTCTCGTTAACACAGGTGTGAGTGTTGACGAGGACAAGGCTGGAGATCACTCTGTCATGCTGATTGAGTTCGAATAACAGACTGGAAACTTCAAAAAGAGGGTGGTGCTTGGAATCATTGTTCTTCCTCTGTCAATAATGGTTACCTGCAAGGAAGCGGTTCAATTGTTGTGAAGAAGGCTTCAGGGCGCCCTAGAAAGTCCAGCAAGCGCCAGGACTGTCTCCTAAAGTTGATTCAGCTGCGGGATCGGGGCACCACCAGTACAGAGCTTGCTCAGGAATGGCAGCAGGCAGGTGTGAGTGCATCTGCACGCACAGTGAGGCAAAGACTTTTGGAGGATGGCCTGGTGTCAAGAAGGGCAGCAGAGAAGCCACTTCTCTCCAGGAAAAACATCAAGGACAGACTGATATTCTGCAAAAGGTACAGAGATTGGACTGCTGATGACTGGGGTAAAGTCATTTTCTCTGATGAATCCCCTTTCCGATTGTTTGGGGCATCCGGAAAAAAGCTTGTCCGGAGAAGACAAGGTGAGCGCTACCATCAGTCCTGTGTCATGCCAACAGTAAAGCATCCTGAGACCATTGATGTGTGGGGTTGCTTCTCAGCCTGGGAGTGGGCTCACTCACAATTTTGCCTAAGAACACAGCCATGAATAAAGAATGGTACCAACACATCCTCCGAGAGCAACTTCTCCCAACCATCCAGGAACAGTTTGGTGACGAACAATGCCTTTTCCAGCATGATGGAGCACCTTGCTATAAGACAAAAGTGATAACTAAGTGGCTCGGGGAACAAAACATTGATATTTTGGGTCCATGGCCAGGAAACTCCCCAGACCTTAATCCCATTGAGAACTTGTGGTCAATCCTCAAGAGGCGGGTGGAGAAACAAAAACCCACAAATTCTGACAAACTCCAAGTTTTGATTACGCAAGAATGGGCTGCCATCAGTCAGGATGTGGCCCAGAAGTTAATTGACAGCATGCCAGGGCAGATTGCAGAGGTCTTGAAAAAGAAGGGTCAACACTGCAAATATTGACTCTTTGCATCAACTTCATGTAATTGTCAATAAAAGCCTTTGACACTTATGAAATGCTTGTAATTATACTTCAGTATTCCATAGTAACATCTGACAAAAATATCTAAAGACACTGAAGCAGCAAACTTTGTGGAAATTATTATTGTGTCATTCTCAAAACTTTTGGCCACGACTGTACATCACTATGGGCCCTGGTCAGAAAATACATCACTATAGACCCTGGTCACATAGTACATCCTATGGGCCCTGGTCAAAAGTAGTGCACTTCATAAGGAATAGGGTTCCATTTGGGACACAAGCCCAGCCAATGTAGGCTGTAAAGGAAAAACTATTAAGTCATATTGGCATGCTATGCATTCAAAGCAGCGGCTGCAGACAGAGAGCCGGTGCGACGAGGTGCCAATCACCTGGCTGTTATTCCACATGCTGCTGTGTTCTATTTGAGAACCATAGGAGATGCAGCATTGAACCATCAGCCAATGGCTCGCAGCCTGGAGGTAAATGTTGATTTATGACATTTCTCATTCCCCCATGCCTAACCTCCACAAACAGCTATGTATTCTAAGGTGAGATGGGAATCAAGGACTAGCTCCATGAAAAAGAAAAATGTTTTCAAAGTCAGATTAACGGATTTCTTGGATTGTAACATTTTTGTGTTGTTTGATTTTTTACTCTTTAGGGCCGAGGCAACTGCATGGTTTATTTGTAAAGTCTAGATTGGATTTGACTGACGTATTCTAGGTGTCTATCGGTTCCTGTATGATCTCTCATAATCTCATAACATAATGGAAGTCAGATTGGTCATTGAAGTCATGATATCAGCCACAATGTGGTCAATCAACTATAATTCACTACATATGTGTAACCAGACCGAATGCATTCGACTTTCATTATTTCCACTGGTATCTGTCCATGATCCTCCCCCCCCGAATCATCTTTGTTTTAAAGCTGAGATGGAAATGGCCTTCTCATCACCAAAATAATACGACCAGATCACTTGCTGAAAGTGAACATGATAATTTCAGCAGGAACATGCTAATGTGAATTCATGTGAGACACGGAAGTGTTTGGGAGAGGTGTAGTAGTCTCTTCTAACACAGAAATATCAAGACGGAGAGTGCCGGAACGTTGCACCAAAACACAGGCATAATATTGGACAAGTTACAGCCACTTTATGGATGTTACCTTTAGAACTAAAAATGGCCTCATATTGTTTGGTATTGCCTGAAATGATCTAGGTTCAAGTTCTNCTACATTTGATTGTTTGAGGACAGCACCTCACATACTTTCTCATAGCCATGAATTCATTAGCCAGCGTGGCACACACATAACACATTTCACAGCGAAAACAAATCAATTACCTGTTGAAGAACTTCTGCTGAGGTCATCCTAAGTGTCCAACGAAGACAATCCATGGTTCTTTTGTTAGAAAAAGTCATGTATTATATCCATAAATCTCCATTTGGTTCGCGCGTCATAGTCAGAAACGACAGCCTCCACTAGTCCATTGAAACGTGGCGCGAACTCGTTCATCTTATACCTATAAACTTGTCCAAGAACATTCAAACATAGTTTTAAATGTATCCTTAGGAACACTTTTACGTATATTTACTATTATAAATCAACCGGAATATAAACTGAGCTCTACAGACGGTAAATAAGACACTGCGCGACTTCTCGGGCGCGCGCCCTGGGTACTGTTGTCATCAAGGGGGGACCCACTTGTTTGGTCGTTTTCTCTGGTCTAAAGCATCCAAAATGGAGGGAAACACCATCTCGAGGCTGCTGACATCATAAGGAAGCGATGTGTACTGCATTCATATGCCCTTATATGGTCATTTTCATGAGGGAGGGGTTCCCAAATGAGCAATGTGTCAAAATCACTTTTTCCAGGACAGAAATTCCTCGGGGTTTTGCCTGCCATATCCGTTCTGTTTCACTCACAGACAAATGGTTAACAGTTTTGGAAAATTCAGAGTGTTTCCTATCCAATGGTACTAAATATATGCATATCCTATTTTCTGGGCCTGAATGGGAGGCATTTTACTTTGGGCACGCCAGGCTCTCCAAAACCGTCACCTCAGGAGCTGCTCCCTGAGAAGTTAATGTTCAACATCATTTCATTGAACATCCTTCATCTTTAGATTTCTTGGTATTGTTCCGTTGTTCTATTAACTCCTCCTCATACGTCTTCTACGTTATGTATTTATCTCTCACTTACTTGAGAATGCTGTTCATTGACTACAGCTCAGCGTTTAACACCATAGTGCCCATCAAGCTCATCACTAAGCTAAGGACCCTAAGATGAAACACCTCCCTCTGTAACTGGATCCTAGACTTCCTGATGGGCCGCGCCCCCAGGTGGTAAGGGTAGGCAACAACACGTCTGCTACGCTGATCCTCAACACTGGGGCCCCTCAGGGGTGTGTGCTTAGTCCCCTCCTGTACTCAATGTTCACCCATGACTGTGTAGCCAAACACGACTCCAACACCGTCATTAAGTTTGCTGACGACACAACAGTGGTTAATCACCGACAACAATGAGACAGCCGATAGAGAGGAGGTTAGAGAACTGGCAGTGTGGTGCCAGGACAAGACAACAGCCTCTCCCTCAATGTGAGAAAGACAAAGGAGCTGATCGTGTACTACAGGAAAAGGTGGACCGAACAGGCCCCCATTAACACCGACCAGGCTGTAGTGGAGCAGGTAGAGAATTTCAAGTTCCTTGGTGTCCACATCACCAACGAACGTTCATGGTCCAAACACACCAAGACAGTCGTGAAAAGGGCACAACAACACCTTTTCCCCCTCAGGAGACTGAAAAGATTTGGCATGGATCCCCAGATCCTCAAAAGGTTCTACAGCTGCACCATCGAGAGCATCCTGACCGGTTGCATCACCACCTGGCATGGTAACTGCTCTGCATCTGACCGCAAGGCGGTACAGAGGGTAGTGCGTACAGCGGTACCCCCTGTATATAGCCTCGTTATTGTTATTTTATTGTGTTACTTGTAAAAAAAAAATACTTTAGTTTATTTGTTAAATATTTTCTTAACTCTTTCTTGAACTGCACTGTTGGTTTAAGGGCTTGTAAGAAAGCATTTCACGCTAAGGTCTACACATGTTGTATTCGGCACATGTGACAAATAAAGTTTGATTTGATTTTATTTGACTCTGAAGTGAATCAACACAGTGTATTCAGACTTAGAGAAGGTTGGAAATTGGCCAACAATCTCCATGGCAAGACGCAAACTCCTTTACTAATTTGCTCGCAGATGATAATGGTCATTTTTATTCATGATCCACTCGTCAAATGTATTCAGACATCAAACCAATATGTTAAGAGAATCAACATCATGCACTAACACCAGTTTTATTGTTTTAAAGAAGAGGGAAAGCCTTGTGACAAGTACTCTTCAAAAGTGATAGAAGGTTGGCTGAAAATAATATTGAGGATGTGCTGCTCAGAGCTGGGGAGAATGTATGCTTCGGGGTTGTCTGCCTGCAATGGGTTTCATTTATTCCACTGCTGCTGGACTGCGACAGCTTCCATACAGGAGCAAGGTGGAACAATTACCATTTAAAGTGGCTCCTTTCCCTAACCAACGGCCTCTTCTTTTTCCATTTTGTAATATTTTTTTTTGGATTCATTGTCATTATAAAGCATATTGTTTGAGAGCAGAGCATTTTCTAAGAGGAGTTGTTTGAGGTGTTATTGAAGAGCTTGAATAGAATAGACAGTGTGTTGAGTGTCTAGAAGTCAACTGGTTTGGACTGTGAGGTGAAGTACAGGACAAATCATTAAGAAAAACTGCTTCTAAAGAGATAGCCCTGTCATACATATTGAATAGTGAATTGATATTGAGAGGTACATCACAACGATAATAAGTTCCCCTCTCTTCACTTAGTACTTCTTACACGATACCAACAACAAATGGTGGTAAACTCAGGCAGACAGACAATAAAATAAAAAATAAAAAAAACCTAAGCATAATTCATTTCCCGAAACCTGGCTGATGGCCTTTGTAAACTGAAAATATGTATAAAAGGGGATAATTTTCTCTGAAGGAGAAATGCATTGTATTTATCCTTGTGTCAACAGACACAACTTCTTTTTTGAGGTGTGATGTCTGGTACTGCTCTGATAAGTGTCTTTTTTCAAAATAAATAAGTCATTTGCAAATCTAGACGGCTGTAAACACATTCACTCCATTTTGTTAATTAATTCAGTCGTTTTTTGTTGTTGTTGCTGTCCACAGCCTTTGAAGTCTTTTCAGGTTTTAATGGAATAAAATACCAAGTAACAGGGATGCTGTCTGTCTGTTGTCCTTTTCTATGAAGAGAAGATTTATCCATGGACAGTGCATCAATTAGTGGAATTAGAGTAAATATATTAAAGTTCACTAGAAAAACAACACTGAATAACAACACTGGCTGAGAACAAAGACAAGCAATAGTTTTGTCATTAATAACATATATGAGAGGTCAAAACAAAAATAAATGGTACATGTTCATTAGGTTGCATGGTGAGAGGCCTGGGTCAGATTTCAACAAGTCCAGTCAACGTGGCGAATGTCAAACACATGGATTAGTCTTTACAGCAGTTTGGGACATGACTACTTTACTGATTGGTACTGGATGTGTATAACCACTGTTAGCCCTGCCCTTTTCTACTTCTAGCTCTTTCTGTAGGATATTAAAATGAGTCTCCATCCCAAATGGCAGCCACTAGAGTACCACAGTATGAGTCATAATACCCATCAAACCTAGCAGTCAAACAGGGAATTGGTTCCAATAGTTTTTCCACCGTTCATTTTTCCCAAAGGGGATTTTAAAAACATTTAAAATAAGAGCTGTGCTTCGTGTAGGCTTACTATTTCTAGGACAAGGTGACTTTAATCAATATATTTGCTTGTATTTAGATCCCAAAAATGAAATGCTAATTAGCTGATCATGTGGCTATCATAAAGAACTACAAATGCCACGATGATCTGGACGAGACTGCCGAATCAAGGAAAAGGTAAGAATCTCTGGATTAACTATCTAAAGATTGTTAAATGCAGTAATTAATACATTGGCTACATTTCTTTAAATGTACAATTCTGTGCACTGTTTTGTGCAAATATTAAGTTGACACAATACATGTTAGCAAAGGTGTCAGCTAGAGATGACGTGCAAGGAGCGTGCAGAGATTTGTCGTTTTGCATGATGTCTACTTTAGTGTTAATTACCATTTTTGAATCTAAGAGTAAACCGAGCCAAATATATTGATAAAATCACCTTGACTGAGAGAGATTTACACAGTTATCAAAACGTCACGCCAGGGTAAGTCTACTCGAAACACAGCCCTTATTTGAAGTGTTTCTAAAATCCCCTATGGGAAAAATTAAGGGTGGAAAAACGATTGAAACCATTTCCCTGTTTGACCACTAGGTTTCATTGGTATTATGACACCTCCAGCGTGAGGCTCTATTCCCCTCATAGGGCCCTGGTCAAAAGTAGTGCACTAAAGTGGAGGTCAATGGCGTTTAAGATGAGGTAGGATTATTTTATTTTTTAATGAGCATGGCCTTATTTCTATTACAGCATATTGGATGACTGTCATTCATATTCCATTTACCCAGTTCAATGTAACATTGATATGTTTAGGCTACATATGATACTCAAATTGTCCTATAGATATCACGTGGTTGCTACAACCTAGCCTAGGAATGAAAGTTTACAATGTAGGTCGAGAGAAGAATTTGAGAAATCCAGGTGACAGACAGTGACAGATTCAAACCCGCCATGCACACTCTTGCCTGCATCGAGCTGATCTAGGGTGTAATCATTAGTCAAACAGTTGCAAACCAGAGTTTCTATTGGACAAATTCAGGTATGGTTTTCCTTCTTTCGTTCCTTGTCCTTCCGTTTAAGAAACGTTTTTCAACAGAATTGTCAGCATGAATACACCCCTGAACACAGTTCACTTTCATAGCAGCCACATACAAACAGCATGATCACTTTGCTCTTTGTATAATTCCTTGCATTGACCCGCTATCCTCCTCTAACATTTTCCCTTCGCTTGGACTTCTGTGCACAACACAACAGCTGTCTGTAACCAGCCGAAAAAAAACTTTCCAAGGCAAACCTTCATGCCATAACCACTAACCGCTACACAGCCTACATCGTTGTCACCATAACCGCTAACCGCTACACAGCCTACATCGTTGTCACCATAACCGCTAACCGCTACACAGCCTACATCGTTAGCTAACGTCAACGTCAATATATATACAGTGAGGGAAAAAAGTACTTGATCCCCTGCTGATTTTGTACATTTGCCCACTGACAAAGAAATTATCAGTCTATAATTTTAACGGTAGGTTTATTTGAACAGTGAGAGACAGAATAACAACAAAAAAATCCAGAAAAACGCATGTGAACATTTTTATAAATGGAATTGCATTTTAATGAGGGAAATAAGTATTTGACCCCCTCTCAATCAGAAAGATTTCTGGCTCCCAGGTGTCTTTTATAAAGGCAACGAGCTGAGATTAGGAGCACACACTTAATGGGAGTGCTCCTAATCTCAGTTTGTTATCTCTATAAAAGACACCTGTCCACAGAAGCAATCAATCAATCAGATTCCAAACTCTCCACCATGGCCAAGACCAAAGAGCTCTCCAAGGATGTCACGGACAAGATTGTAGACCTACACAAGGATGGAATAGACTACAAGACCATCGCCAAGCAGCTTGGTGAGAAGGTGACAACAGTTGGTGCGATTATTCGCAAATGGACGAAACACAAAATAACTGTCAATCTCACTCGGCCTGGGGCTCCATGCAAGAACTCACCTCGTGGAGTTGCAATGATCATGAGAACGGTGAGGAATCAGCCCAGAACTACATGGGAGGATCTTGTCAATGATCTCAAAGCAGCTGGGACCATAGTCACCAAGAAAACAATTGGTAACTGTCATGAGTATCTCTTGGGACAGACCAATGCGCAGCGAAGTATCCAGAATACATATTTATTAACGAACGTGACTTGAGTGAACAAAACAGGGAACGATGAACATGACGTGGAAACAAACGCTAAATCCTAAACTAGACACTGTGACATGAACCTAAACACGATGGCATGAACCTAAACACGATGGCATGAACCTAAACACGATAATCATAACAAATGTCAATAACCCACAAACTTTAGTGCAAAACCCCAAACATATATATGGTTCCCAATTAGAGGTAACGAGACTCAGCTGCCTCTAATTGGGAACCATTACCCCAACATTGAAATACACACCATAGAACAAAAGAAACCCTAACACCAAAACAAAACTAAACACTCCAGCCTGAACACTCAGGCCTGGACGTTACAGTAACACACTACGCCGTGAAGGACTGAAATCCTGCAGCGCCCGCAAGGTCCCCCTGCTCAAGAAAGCACATATACATGCCCGTCTGAAGTTTGCAAATGAACATCTGAATGATTCAGAGGACAACTGGGTGAAAGTGTTGTGGTCAGATGAGACCAAAATGGAGCTCTTTGGCATCAACTCAACTCGCCGTGTTTGGAGGAGGAGGAATGCTGCCTATGACCCCAAGAACACCATCCCCACTGTAAAACATGGAGGTGGAAACATTATGCTTTGGGGGTGTTTTTCTGCTAAGGGGACAGGACAACTTCACCGCATCAAAGGGACGATGGACGGGGCCATGTACCGTCAAATCTTGGGTGAGAGCCTCCTTCCCTCAGCCAGGGCATTGAAAATGGGTCGTGGATGGGTATTCCAGCATGACAATGACCCAAACACACGGTCAAGGCAACAAAGGAGTGGCTCAAGAAGAAGCACATTAAGGTCCTGGAGTGGCCTAGCCAGTCTCCAGACCTTAATCCCATAGAAAGTCTGTGGAGGGAGATGAAGGTTCGAGTTGCCAAACGTCTCGAAACTTTAATGACTTGGAGAAGATCTGCAAAGAGGAGTAGGACAAAATCCCTCCTGAGATGTGTGCTAACCTGGTGGCCAACTACAAGAAACGTCTGACCTCTGTGATTACCAACAAGGGTTTTGCCACCAAGTACTAAGTCATGTTTTGCAGAGGGATTAAATACTTATTACCCTCATTAAAATGCAATTCCATTTATAACATTTTTCACATGCATTTTTCTGGATTTTTTTGTTG
>QNTS01002205.1:27147-62992 GCA_003317085.1 Hucho hucho
TTTTTAGTTTTTTATACCCAGGCCTCCGTCCCCGTAGGAGGCCTTTTGCCTTTTGGTAGGCCGTCATTGTAAAACACTATTATTACATTTTTTATTTCCCCTTTCTTTAACCAGGTAGTTCTATATGATGTCATAATACACCTTTATTTAACCAGGTAGTTCTATATGATGTCATAATACACCTTTATTTAACCAGGTAGTTCTATATGATGTCATAATACACCTTTATTTAACCAGGTAGTTCTATATGATGTCATAATACACCTTTATTTAACCAGGTAGTTCTATATGATGTCATAATACAGGTAGGCTAGTTGAGAACAAGTTCTCATTTACAACTGCGACCTGGCCAAGATAAAGCAAAGCGACACAAACAACAACACAGAGTTACACATAAACAAACGTACAGTCAATAACACAATAGAAAAATCTATGTACAGTGTGTGCAAATTTAGAAGAGTAGGGAGGTAAGGCAATAAATAGGCCATAGAGGCGAAGTAATTACACTTTAGCATTAACACTGGAGTGATAGATGATGATGTGCAAGTAGAGATACTGGGATGCAAAATAGCAAGAGGATAAATTACAATATGGGGATGAGGTAGTTGGGTGTGCTATTTACAGACTGGCTGTGTACAGGTACAGGGATTGGTAAGCTGCTCTGACAGCTGATGCTTAAAGTCAGAGAGGGACATATAAGACTCATGCTTCAGTGATTTTTGCAATTCGTTCCAGTCATTGGCAGCAGAGAACTGGAAGGAAAGGCGGCCAAAGGAAGTGTTGGCTTTGGGGATGACCAGTGAAATATACCTGCTGGAGCGCATGCTACGGGTGGGTGTTGCTATGGTGACCAGTGAGCTGAGATAAGGCAGGGCTTTACCTTGCAAAGACTTATAGATGGCCTGGAGCCAGTGGGTTTGGCGACGAGTAGGTAGTGAGGGCTAGCCAACAAGAGCCTACAGCCTGCAGTGGTGGGTAGTATATGGGTCTTTGGTGACAAAATGGATGGCACTGTGATAGACTATATCCAGTTTGCTGAGTAGAGCTTTGGAGGCTATTTTGTAAATGACATCGCCGAAGTCAAGGACCGGTAGGATAGTCCGTTTTACGAGGGGATGTTTGGAAGCATGAGCGAAGGAGGCTTTCACTCACTCACATCATTCAAATAAGAATAGTTAAATATTTTCAGTCTTTTTGCATGTGTCTTCTCACAATATCATGTAAAGCCTATTCATTTTGGGCTTAAAGGTTGAGTAAATCAGAATTATGTCCTTAAAGGTTGATTAAGTCAGAATTTTGTCCTTAATTAAGGATTAGCCCCTTTTTTCAATTTTCGCCTAAAATGACATACCCAAATCCAACTGCCTGTAGCTCAGGCCCTGAGGCAAGGGTATGCATATGCTTGGTACCATTTGAAAGGAAACACTTTGAAGTTTATGGAAATGTGAAAGGAATGTAGTAGAATACAACACAATAGATCTTGTATTTTTTTGTACCATCATGTTTGAAATTGATTTTGGCTACTAGATGGCATCAGTGTATGTGCAAAGTTTTAGACTGATCCAATGAACCATTGCATTTCTGTTCAAAATGTTGTATCAAGACTGCCCAAATGTACCTAATTTGTTTATTAATAACTTGTCATGTTCAAAATTGTGCACTCTCCTCAAACAATAGCATGGTAGTCTTTCACTGTAATAGCTACTGTAAATTGCTAGGCATCCACCCTGGATATGCCCAGGAAAAGCCAGCAGGAGAAACTTGCTAGCAAATGCTTGCAAGTATGGGTAACTGCATTTGCTGAATGTGTGGGCTCAATGTTTGTGCTATGAAAGTAAATAAATACTGCACTCTGACCCACAAAACGTCTTTACTAGATTCATGATAATGTTGTTAGACAAAGCAAGGAAAGTGAACTTCAAAACATGGTGCAGTTTTATTGGAGCTGTTGTTGGTAATATTGTGATTTTAGTACAGTAACAATAGCTTACTTCAAAGTCCAATGCATATAAAGTATATGTCCATTCTGAAATGTATGTATCTCTGTATATGGTTGAAACTTATGGTCAGTCCACACACACAGCATTCATGTTAATTGGAAATCTACACTTACAGATGTAATGTTAGGATTAGGCCATAAGGTTGCAGTTGTACTAATGTACATATCACGGTGTAGGCCTATCTAGAATTGTTTTTTGAATAATACAGTAATGCCATAATGTAATTTTTTAGACAGAGGACCGGAGGGCAACTAATGTTTCACCACAGTATCTCTCACCCATGACTACTAAGAACAGGCTGTTAACCCTCACATCAAATCAAGCCAAATCAAATGCTATTTGTCACATGCGCCGAATACAACAGGTGTAGACCTTACCTGTGAAATGCTGACTGAACCAACAACGCAGTTCAACAAATAGAGTTAAGAAAATATTTACCAAATAAACCAAAGTTTTAAAAAAAATCAAGAAGATGACATAACAATAACAAGGCTATATACAGGGGGAACCGGGACCGAGTCAATGTGCAGGGGTACAGGTTAGTCAAGGTAGTTTGTAATAGAAGTTATGAAGAATTAATTATTTAATGAATTAGATGAATTCATATTTAAAGTGCATGATTGATTCTGGTTGTGCAGCCGCTACCTCCCAACAAAACAGAGCATAATAAATGCATAAGGCAATATATCTTGCACTAAAATCATTTCCTTTGTGTAATTCTGGATCAGGTTTGCATTGCACCAACGACTAGCCTGCGTACGTTGCATGTTTGTTTGCACTGTCCTTGCTTAGGATTCACCAGATGGAACCAAAGTTTGGAGGTTATCAGGCATCTCATATCCCTCTGGACTGTAATTCAGTGTCCATTATGTGCTATGGACCCTAAAGGCTTGCCATCTGCTAAAATTCACTCATTCCAAAAGGTGAGAATTTACAGACCCCTACCTGGAAATGGGGTTTTGCCACATTCTGTACAGTACAGAAATATTGTGGCTACTCACACATATGGAAGTGCTTTAAAAATAATATATATATATATATATATATATATATATATATGTTTTAAAAGAAAGCAGGCAGGCATGCATTCAAACAAAGCATGTGAGTATTTAGGGTGGATAGAAGTGAGCTGCACCAGTCCAACTGGACTCCAATCCATGGCTCTAAATGTAGAACAATTGGTCTCATTGTGAATAGCACGGCCAAAATATTCAAAACAAAACCAGATTGTTTCAGGTGTACTGTATATCACATTTGAATAAACAACACTTCCTTATAAAAGAATGTGTCAACCACAGTATTTGTCCATGCATGGATTGGTGTTGTGCATCCCAAAATCCACCCTATTCCTTATTTTGACTAAAAAGAGTGCACTATGTAGGGGACATGGTCCCATTTGGGACTCAAGTTGTGTTTCATTATTCACACTAGTATTGAACTACAAGCTCTGCAGGCTTTCAAACAGACACCTATACATCATCAGATTGATCTAGTTGGGTAAGTCCTACGCCCCGGATCGGAGACAGCAATACTGTAACAAGGTCACAGAGCGTGTACGAAGGTGAAAGGTCGTCCATCTTGTTACACCTGCCCTTGATCTCTGCAGCTCTCCCCGAGGCTTTCATTCTGACGATGACTTAAACCTGCAGATGAAACCTTGAGCACTCTGTCTGTGTACCAAATGGCACACAATTCCCTTTATAGTTTACTACTTTGGACCAGAGTCCTATGGTCAAAAGTAGTCAAAAGAAGTGCACTGTAGGACCAACCTCTGAGCTACAGGATTCCACATGCAGGCAGCAATTCAAGCTAGGCCTAGTGCTGGTACCCTGCTACAATGTAGGACAGCACACTTCTCACTCAGAGACATCAATCAATATCCCATGCAACACAATATAACATATGCACTGCTTGATGTAGCCAATGAATCACTGGGCTATCACCAAGATCATCCAAGTTCAAGTCCCACAAACCACTTAAACATGAGTATTCCTCCCTGATCAACCCCCACTATCTAGGCCACATAGATTTAGCTTGCGCTTTTGACCTAAGTTGAGCTTTAGCTGAAATGTGCAGTAGTTTAGGTTATTGGGTATGTAATGCAACAGCTGAACAGCAAAAATAACCTTGGGCACACTATAAATCTACAGCTTCTCAGAAAAAGGATACAAAAAACAAGTGTCATACCGTTTGTACAAATGGCCTATTGTATATGCATGAGTTGGTGTTTGTGGAGAAAAATCTTCCCTGCTGTCAAAATTCACCTCCTTCCTCCTTTTTTTTCTATCTGAGAGGAAAATGTAAGCTGTTTACAAATACAGGATGACAGGTTGCTAACCTAAGTTTTCTTGTCAAAAGCTGTCAGTGACATTTAGTGAGAAGAAAAGCACTTAAATTTAAAATGCTACAGGAAAAGACCAAACAGCTGATATTTGGATGGAGATATGACCTGTTTGGACATGCCCCAAAGAATATTTTTGTGTTTGTAAAATAAAAAATAAAAAATGAAACAAAAACGTATATACGTGTGTGTGCAGTTTGGTATTTTAAAGTATTTTATAGAGTGACAAAGATGTTGACTTGTTTATGTATAATTCTTATCAAGCCATCGAGGAATATGGTGTGAATATGGAAATCTAGTTTTGTACCTAGCCATCGAGGAATATGTCGTGGATATGGAAATCTAGTTTTCTATCTAGCCATCGAGGAATACGTAGTGTATATGGAAATCTAGTTTCGTATCTAGCCATCGAGGAATATGTCGTGGATTTGGAAATCTAGTTTCGTATCTAGCCATCGAGGAATATGTTGTGGATATGGAAATCTAGGTTTGTATCTTGCCATCAAGGAATATGTTGTGGATATGATAATCTAGTTTCGTATCTAGCCATCGAGGAATATGTCGTGGAAATGGAAATCTAGTTTCGTATCTAGCCATTGAGGAATATGTCGTGGATATGGAAATCTAGTTTTCTATCTAGCCATCGAGGAATATGTCGTGGATATGGAAATCTAGTTTCGTATCTAGCCATCGAGGAATATGTCGAGGATATGGAAATCTAGGTTTGTATCTAGCCATCGAGGAATATGTTGTGGATATGGAAATCTAGTTTTTGTGTAAGGGCCTCAGTTTGTGCTGTATGAGTCCAACTCATACATGGAAATGGATTTGTTCAAAGGAGCAGTGCAATGATGATGTTGTTTTATTGGTCTATGGTTTTCCAGGAAGCACACAATATTTGCAACAAATTACTTCAGAACATCTACCAAAATATCTACAGTTATTAGACTTTCTATGGGGGTATTAAGAAAGCACTGAAAATGATTGTTAGTTCATTCGTGCGCCAGTTACTTTTTGATGGCTAAGTAACATTCACAACAGGCCTGTTGTTATGGCAACACGACAAATAGGCAACGTTGGAGTGGCATTTACTGACTCAAGAAGCTCTCAGATAAAGCCAGCCATTAACAACTTCAAACCAACTCCAAACCAAGAGAGTGAACTACAAAGCACATACAAGGAAGGGGAGGCAATGGGAACTATAGTTGCTCCAAAAATGGTCTAAGCAATAAGGTCTCTTGACAACAGTGGAATAACATGAGCTCACTGCTGGTAAACAGAATACCATGACCTGCTGTGACTTATCATATTTAACATTTAATTAACTACAAGTCAGTTAAGAACAAATTCTCATTTACAATCAAATACTTGTGTTTTCATGAATGTTTTATATTACTATATTTGTAATTTGAATTTGCCGCTCTACATTTTTCCGGATGTTGTCAAGGATGGGGCGCCAGCGCCCCACTGCTCCTTAATTATCCCCAAGAGGTTAAATGAAGATATAAAATTTATTTCAAATTTCAACAAACTTCAAAGTGTTTCCTTTCAAATGGTATCAATAATATGCATATCCTTGCTTCAGGTTCTGAGCTACAGGCAATTAGATTTGGGTATGTCATTTTAGGCGAAAATTTAAAAAAAGGGTCCGGTCCTTTAACATTATTTTTGAACGACTACCTCATCTTTGTCCCCACACATACAATTATCTGTAAGGTCCCTCAGTCAAGCATGGCATTTCAAACACAGATTCAACCACAAGGAGCAGGTAGGTTTTCCAATGCTTTGCAAAGAAGAGCACCTATTGGTAGATAAAATGAAAAAAAGCAGACCTTGAATATCCCTTTGAGCATGGTGAAGTAAATAATTACACTTTGGACGGTTTATCAGTACACCCAGTCAATACAAAGATACAGGCGTCCTTCCTAACTCAGTTGCTGGAGAGAAAGGAAATCACTGAGGTATTTGCACCATGAGGCCAATGGTGACTTTAAAACAGTTACAGAGTTTAATAGCTGTGATAAGAGAAAACTGAGGATGGATCAAAAACATTGTAGTTACTCCACAATACTAAACTACATGACACAGTGAAAAGAAGGAAGTCTGTACAGAATAAAAAATATTCCAAAACATGAATCCTGTTCGTAAAAAGGCACTAAACTAATACTTAAAAAAACCTGAATACTTCACTTTTTTCTTCAATACAAAGTGTTACAGTATGTTTGATGCAAATCCATCCAATACAACACATTACTGAGTACCACTCATGAGTACCACTGATGTCGTACTGTAGGTATGCTTGTAATCATTAAGTACTGGGGAGTTTTTCAGGACAAATCCTAGAGTAAAACCTGGTTCAGTCTGCTTTCCACCAGACACTGGGAGATGACTTCACCTTTCAATAACCTAAAACACAAGGCCAAATTTACACTGGAGTTGCTTACCAAGAAGACAGTGAATGTTCCTGAGTGGCCGAGTTATGGATTTAACTTAATTCTTTTTAAAAATCTATGTCAAGACCGGCAAATGTTTGTCTAGCAATGATCAACAACCAATGTGACAGAGCTTGAAGAATTTAGAAAATAATAATGGGCAAATGTTGCACAATCCAGGTGTGGGCAGTGACATTGTGCTTATATTACAACAGAGACCTCCATAAAATGAGTGGCGCAGCGGTCTAAGGCACGGCATCTCAGGGCTAGAGGTGTCACTACAGACCCTGGTTTGATCCTGGGCTGTATCACAACCAGCTGTGATTGGGAGTCCCATAGGGTGGCGCACAATTGGCCCAGCGTCGTCTGGGTTAGGGTTTGGCCGGTGTAGGCCGTCATTGTAAATAAGAATTTGTTCTTCACTGACTTGCCTAGTTAAATAAAGGTTAAATAAATATAAAATATTTTTTAGAGACTGTAGGTGCAGATATTGACAGTAAACATATTAGTGCCGCTCGTTTTCTCATTTACTTTTATTTCTCTGTCTGCAACGAGTACATGAAGATTCATTCCTTTGGTTAAATTCTACAAAATATCCCCATATTCGTAATATAAATAATTCACAATAATCAAATCAAATGTAAATGTAATATTCAACAACTTAGTAATTTTTGAATAGTTAATATTGTGTTAGTCAGCCTGCGGTGCGGAGAGGGGAGCAGTGTTGTGTTGAGGGCCTTTAATGATAAAAGGGACATCACATCAAAGAGAGCAGCTCATCAGCTGTAGACAATAGACTAACAATAAGGTGTCACATTTATTCTGTGTCCTGGCCACTACAGACATGATGTTGTGTCATTTAATTATGTAGATCTATTTCTTAGTTTTTAGTTTGATACAAAGCAGAGGATATTCAGGGCAAGGACACACTGCTAAACAATTTAGGAAACTTACATTGATTCATAGCGCTGTGTAGAAAAATGTTTTATAATTTTTAGAATAAAGAACCCATTCAATGAACATAATTATGAGACATAGGACTACCAGCCTGGCTATTACTCTGGAAATCAACTGGCCTCATCACAGGACGTATGTTTGGGGGACACTAATGTGCAGTCAGGTTTGTGGTTAAGGCCCAGGCCATATGCCTGGGAGCCTGGGAGCTAGTTAAAGCAGTTTGGTCATGCTATGTCTTATTTTAACAGTCGATCTCCCAGATTGGTCTCCCTGGCCTCATGAAGGCCTATAAACCCTGATTCATCGTCCCACTAGCTCACAGAGGGCTCTTAGAACAGAGCAGCTCTCGGAGGGAAAACAGAACTAGAAGAGAGCAGCTCTCAGAGGATATACAGAACTAGAACAGAGCAGCTCTCAGAGGACATACAGAACTAGAACAGAGCAGCTCTCAGAGGACATACAGAACTAGAACAGAGCAGCTGTCAGAGGATATACAGAACTGGAACAGAGCAGCTCTCAGAGGACATACAGAACTAGAACAGAGCAGCTGTCAGAGGATATACAGAACTGGAACAGAGCAGCTCTCAGAGGACTTACAGAACTAGAACAGAGCAGCTGTCAGAGGATATACAGAACTAGAACAGAGCAGCTCTCAGAGGATATACAGAACTAGAACAGAGCAGCTCTCAGAGGATGTACAGAACTAGAACAGAGCAGCTCTCAGAGGACGAACAGAACTAGTCAGCAGTGAAGAGGCGACTCCGTGATACTGGCCTTCTAGGCAGAGCTGCAAAGAAAAATCCATATCTCAGACTGGACAATATGAATAAAAGGTTAAGATGGGCAAAAGAACACAGACATTGGACAGAGGAACTCTGGCTAGAAGGCCAGCATCCCTGAGTCGCCTCTTCACTGCTGACGTTAAGAGTGCTGTTTTGCGGGTACTATTTATTGAAGCTGCCAGTTGAGGACTTCTGAGGCATCTGTTTCTCAAACTGGACAATCTAATGTTTATTTTTTTTTAATTTGTTTTCACCTTTATTTAACCAGGTAGGCAAGTTGAGAACAAGTTCTCATTTACAACTGCGACCTGGCCAAGATAAAGCAAAGCAGTTCGACACATACAACAACACAGAGTTACACATGGAGTAAACAAACATACAGTCAATAATACAGTAGAAAAACAAATCTATATACAATGTGTGCAAATGAGGTAAGATAAGGAACGTAAGGCAATAAATAGGCAATGGTGGCGAAGTAATTACAATATAGCAATTAAACACTGGAAGGGGAGATGTGCAGTAGATAAATGTGCAAAGTAGAAATACTGGGGTGCAAAGGAGCAAGATAAATAAATGAATACGGTAGGGGATGAGGTAGTTGGTTGGGCTATTTACATATGGGCTATGTACAGGTGCAGTGATCTGTGAGCTGCTCTCACAGCTGGTGCTTAAAGCTAGTGAGGGAGATAAGTGTGTCTAGTCTCAGTGATTTTTGTAGTTCGTTCCAGTCATTGGCAGCAGAGAACTGGAAGGAAAGGTGGCCAAAGGAGGAATTGGCTTTGGGGGTGACCAGTGAGATATACCTGCTGGAGCGCTTGCTACGGGTGGGTCCTGCTATGGTTACCAGCGAGCTGAGATAAGGCGGGGCTTTACCTAGCAGGGACTTGTAGATGACCTGGAGCTAGTGGGTCTGGCAACGAGTATGTAGCGAGGGCCAGCCGACTAGAGCATACAGGTTGTAGTGGTGGGTGGTATAAAGGGCTTTGGTGACAAAACGGATGGCACTGTGATAGACTGCATCCAGTTTGCTGAGTAGAGCATTGGAAGCTGTTTGTCCTCTTGCTCAGTTGTGCAACGGGGCCTCCCAATCCTCTTTATATTCTGGTTAGAGCCAGTTTGCGCTGTTCTGTGAAGAGAGTAGTACACAGCGTTGTACAAGATCTTCAGTTTCTTGGCAATTTCTCGCATGGTATAGCCTTCATTTCTCAGAACAAGAATCGACTGACGAGTTTCAGAAGAAAGTTATTTGTTTCTGGCCATTTTGAGCCTGTAATTGAACCCACAAATGCTGATGCTCCAGATACTCAACTAGTCTAAAGAAGGCCAGTTTTATTGCTTCTTTAATCAGCACAACCGTTTTCAGCTGTGCTAACATAACTGCAAAAGGGTTTTCTAATGATCAATTAGCCTTTTAAAATGATCAACTTGGATTAGCAAACACAACGTGCCTTTGGAACACAGGAGTGATGGCTGCTGATAATAACCGCCATCGATAAAGGACAGTACAGCTGTCTTCATCGACCTGGCCAAGTCTTTCGACTCTGTCAATCACCGTATTCTTATCGGCAGACTCAACAGCCTTGGTTTCTCAGATAGAGTTCAGTGTGTCAAATCGGAGGGCCTGTTGTCCGGACCTCTGGTAGTCTGTATGGGGGTGCCACAGGGTTCAATTCTCTTGTCTGTATATATCAAAATGTCGCTCTTGCTGCGGGTGATTCTTTGAACCACCTCTACGCATAAGACACCATTTTGTATACTTCTGGCCCTTCTTTGGACACTGTGTTAACTAACCTCCAAACAAGCTTCAATGCCATACAACCCTCCTTCCATGGCCTCCAACTGCTCTTAAACGCTAGTAAAACAAAATCCCTCCTGAGATGTGTGCAAACCTGGTGGCCAACTACAAGAAACATCTGACCTCTGTGATTGCCAACAAGGGTTTTTCCACCAAGTACTAAGTCATGTTTTGCAGAGGGGTCAAATACTTATTTACCTCATTAAAATGCAAATCAATTTATAACATTTTTCACATGCATTTTTCTGGATTTGTTTGTCGTTATTCCATCTCTCACTGTTCAAATAAACCTACCATTAAAATTATAGACTGATCATTTCTTTGTCAGTGGGCAAACATACAAAATCAGCAGGGGATCAAATACTTTTTTCCCTCACTGTATAACACAATAGATATAGTAGGAGAAAATCCAAAGAAAAACCAACCAGAATTATTATGTTTTTGAGAGCCCATGCTCTTCCAATGGAACGTATACTGATAACATTTAATCTGCATGCTCTTCAACCGATCGCTGCCAACACCTGCCCACCCATCCAGCATCACTACTCTGGACGGTTCTGACTTAGAACATGTGGACAACTACAAATACCTAGGTGTCTGGCTAGACTGTAAACTCTCCTTCCAGATTCACATTAAGCATCTCCAATCCAAAGTTAAATCTAGAATCGGCTTCCTATTTCGCAACAAAGCCTCCTTCACTCATGCTGCCAAACTTTCCCTTGTAAAACTGACTATCCTACCGATCCTTGACTTCGGCCATGTCATTTACAAATTAGCCTCCAACACTCTACTCAGCAAATTGGATGCAGTCTATCACAGTGCCATCCGTTTTGTCATCAAAGCCCCATGTACTACCCACCACTGCGACCTGTATGCTCTCGTTGGCTGGTTCACGCTACATACTCGTCGCCAAACCTACTGGCTCCAAGTCATCTATAAGTCTATGCTAGGTAAAGCTCCGCCTTATCTCAGTTCACTGGTCACCATTGCAACACCCACCAATAGCACGCGCTCCAGCAGGTATATTTCACTGGTCATCCCCAAAGCCAACACATCCTTTGGCCGCCTTTCCTTCCAGTTCTCTACTGCCAATGACTGGAACAAATTGCAAAAATCACGGAAGTTGGAGATTTATATCTCCCTCACTAACTTTACGCGTCAGCTGTCAGAACAGCTTACCGATCGCTGCAGCTGTACGCAGCCCATCTGTAAATAGCCCATCCAACCAACTACCTACCTCATCCCCGTATTTAGTTTTGTTTTTCTGCTCTTTTTTGTTTTTCTGCTCTTTTCGGGATGTCTCAGGGTCTGACAAACACCGCTGTCGCTCTGTCACCTTTCACCGCAGATGTGGAAGTGCGACATGGGCGGATGCGGTGGATTGAGACACATCCAGGGCTTAAACTGACCGATTTTTATGGGATTTCGTTTATTATGCTAACATTGACCTTAGGGGGGATAATAGGATGAATTGCACATTTTGTTAACATATGACCCCAAAGTGATTTGTTCCTGCATTTTGTACTCTACGACAATTCAGATTTTCATATGATAATTTTTCACCAAGTAGTTTGGACATAGTGAATTACTTTTTGAAAGTAATGTTAGTAAAGTAACCTATGTTTTTCTTAAATGTAGCTTTAGTGTAGCTTAACCCTATCTGTCCCGAGATCCCAGCAACAATCATTTTTCCATTTATCTGACTTTCATTTATCTGCATGTCCAGCCCTTACATTTAGCCTCACAATGAAGTGTTCTACCATCCTCTTTTCAGGAATACAGTAACATTGACGCTAGCCATGATTGGCTGAGATAATTGATAGACTGGACATGCCGAGAGATGAGTTTGGATTGGTCTGCCATGTAGCATGATTCTGGCTAACACGAGCTGCTCAGTATGTGTAAATAATCCTTTCTACCGCTGCTTTTTTTTAAAGATATCATGAAGAACTGAAAAAGTGTTGCTACTGTTCTCAACATTACATAACATTCTCAACCTGCAGTTAATAGCTGCTATCAACAAAGATCAGTTGGAAAAATTTGTGATGGACGACTTTCTGGAGGACGATTGTGCCATGCTGACTCTCTCTGACTCTGAAAATGAATCAGACGATGAGGAAATCCCTAACTTAGGTTAAACATGTTCATTGAACCAGACATTGTAGAGTCTTCTGATGACAGTGATGAGGAAGAAACAGCGATCAACAGTGCTGTTGTCACGGAAGAAGTTGACCGAGTTTTGAAATCAGTGGAATGCCCGTTGAAAGTAGAGAGATGATTGCTAAATGCAGAGAGTCAGAAAAGAGAACACCAGAAGTCAGTTGTATGAAACACCTGTCTCTGGATTACATCTTCAAACTAATGGCAACCATGGCATCCATGACAGAGAGGGAGAAGCGTTCATCCATGTATATGGGTAAGATACATGTCTAGCTAGCTACATTTTAAGATATTATACATTTACAATTTTGTCAGAAAGTTGTGTTCATTGCAAGTTAAAGCTAATTGTTCGCTAGCTAGCTAACTTTAGCTGGCTAGGTCGCTAGATAACGTTATGTGTTTGATCTGTGTAGTAATATTATTTGTATCTCAGAAATACATTTGCATTGCTAGTTATAGCCCAATGTTAGCTAGCTAGTTATCATTGAACCTAGTAGGTTAGCTTTAGCTACCTGCTGAGTCATGCATGGTGCATGGTAGTATGGGTTGGGATTATGGTTCATTGTTTAGCTGTCTAACATGTCTAAACAAAAGACTCCACTATGCAGGTAACCATTTCACTACCGCTTACACCTTCTGTGTGATTTTATTTGATATAGTTTACCAGAGACAGTGATGTGAAGAACAACATGATCAGATTAGAATATAGGCCAAAGACCAGATGAAGTTGATTTTTACTACTATTTTCTGCTACTACTTTCACCACTTTTAGTCTCGAAATCTTTGGTTGTTTACTACACTGTGAATCCTTAAAGAGATGGGTACGGCTAAGGATTAAGAGGGTGTAAATGATGCTGAATGGGTGTAGACAAAGAAGAGCTCTCCAGTAGGTGTACCAAAACATTCACGGGGCATTTATCAAAAGTGGGGTTACAAGTTTATCAACTTTCATAGCAGAATTACTTTCCCAATGTTCCTCAACTGCAGTGTATGATATGCCATTTTCTAGCTCTACTTTTATCCAATTTAAAAAACACAATTTCAAATTTTGGTGGGTCGAAAAGCAATAACCTGATAAAAATTAATGTAAAAGTAATGTAAGTACATACATGTTTTTTCCCTCAAAAAATGAATATCCAGCTAGTCAGTGACAACTCTGTGGAGATTGGAGTTTGTGACAGCAACTATGTGAGCTTATTACAGTATTATAGACACTATGTCCTGAGATTTCTTCTGATCTTCTATGTAGAAGAACCCCTTACCTTCTACGACTCTTGTATATCTTGTGAGCGTCATAGATGAATACATGTTATGTGTTTGTGTTCTAGGGAGTCTCAGCTTTTTGTTTCTACCTCAAACCAGCCTCTGGTCAAAATTAGTGCACTATATAGGGATTAGGGTACCATAGGGCTCTGGTCAAAATTAGTGCACTATATAGAGATTAGTGTGCCATAGGGCTCTGGTCAAAAGTAGTTCACTATAAAGAGATTAGGGTACCATAGGGCTCTGGTCAAAAGTAGTGCACTATATAGAGATGAGGGTGCCATAGGGTTCTGGTCAAAAGTAGTGCACTAAATAGGGATTAGGGTGCCATTTGGAACGCAGTTCTGTTGACTTCATCACCTCCTTTTTAGCTTCCTTCTAGTAATCATTACCGTACTGTGAAATTGTATTGGTTATGGTGTGGCTGACACGGATGGGATAAAGAAAAAACATTTCATAATATGTTACTGCATACAAATCTTCATGCGTAGCATATTTGGGGGCTGAGAGCAGCAGGGGGAATTTGTGAAAATCTTACAAACTCTATTGGTATCAAATGTTGACTGACAGATCACAAGCACAAAGACCTGATGTATTGGACAAGTAGGGAATATGGATATACTGGGGGTTGTACAATACTGGGGAAAATGTATATCCTGGGATACACAGCAGCTTATATTTCTATGTTAGCAGCAGACCAAGTCACATCCATGCAGCTCCAATATTCACCACGCACTGTATTACTCAGACGATAGCTACGTAGTAAACACATGAAGATACTGATGTAAGATATTTAGAAGTTTGATTCACATGTTTAGTGTCTCCATATTGCTATCAAGGATAAGCCTCAAAGTCTCAAAAGCCTAAAAAAGCCTCACAATGTTTTTATTTCTTGGAAAGATGGAGGCTTCAGATAAGTGCCTACTGGGTTTAGAGGAATAGAGTGTCCATCCAGGCCTGTCTCCTTCAATTCTGTTTCACTCTGCTGCACCAATTTCATATTGATGAGCTCTGCACCAATTCAAATTGCATGTCTTATTTAAACATTTAACTAGCAAAGAGAGCAATATACTCTTTACTCAAACCCTGCTCATATCGAAATGCAAGTCCCATTGCAATGAAAGGAAAGATCACAGAGAGGAGACTTCAATGAGCTCAGGGTTTCTTGCTGCTACAGGACTCAGTTAAAAGTGTTTAAGTTTTCAAATTTTCCTTTTTGAACATGTTGAATAAATGTACATGTAGTGACATCACACAGACAATGGCTGAAATCTAACCAGACGCACAATAGCAATGTTGTCTTTTTGACTGACTGTGTATTCACATCTCAAGTTCTGGAAACTGTCTGGAAGTAGTAATGCCAGCCTATACAGAACATTCTGTGAATTTATTGAATGAGAAAAATAACTATGTGCTATGTGGTTTTTCAAATAATTTGAGACCAATTTCTTCGTTTCTTTGGTATTATATTATTTAGAATATGGAATGAATATTACTTCCAAAGAGAGAATTGGGTTAATGATTCAATGCCGCTAGCTGTATTGGTGTCTCTATCCACACTTGCCAACTCTTATAAAGCCATGAACCAAGATATGTCTTTATCATATTATTGGCAACGAAGTGTCTACAGCGCAGAGAGAGATCAAGCCAGTATCATGGAGTTACCATTATTTTCTCAATATACAGAATTCAGATTCATCGTATGCTTCTTTGTATCAACATTGGGATACGTAGATTATTTTGTGTTATACCCAAACCGTTAACAATGAGAACAAAACAATGATGCCTATACATTATAGTCCAATGACAATTTCTAATTCTTTATGAAATACTTGAGACACAGCGATGCGCTAGAGGGGGGGAAAGAAAGTGGACATGAAATGAGTGTGGAAATCCTACTTAGCTAGCTAGTGCTTTGCAGACAGCAGGTAAAGCCAAGTGGAGCCTTTCCAATATGACTTCAACAAACTCTTATAAGGATAGCTAGCTACAAGTCATTAGAAAATAGGACAACATTACCAAACTGGTAAGTCCTTTTCTCCTCAATCCTGGTCCTTATAGTTACAACAATCCATTCTAGTTTGTTGAAAGGAAGCCTCTTAAACATGCTAATCCTAGGGAGGAAGAGAGGATCTCAACAGACCTGCCCCAAGCCTCTTGTCAACCCTATTAGCAATTATTATGTAGCCTTCCAGAGGAACTTAGCTTAAACTCAGCCTGCCAGTCTCAACTAGTCCGCCCTAGTCTCCCCAAGCCTCCGCTAGTCTCCCCTTATCCTCTTTAGTTGAGCACGTTTTACATGAAGCCCACTCAGACACTATTGGCACCCATCCTAAAGTGGAATAACAGATGTGGGATGGCACCCATCCCAAAGTGGAATAACAGATGTGGGATGGCACCCATCCCAAAGTGGAATAACAGATGTGGGATGGAACCCATTCCAAAGTGGAATAACAGATGTGGGATGGCACCCTTCCCAAAGTGGAATAACAGATGTGGTTTATGCACACAATGCAACTGCGCCACAAAAACATCCATCCTCAGACACCCACACATTAGCCGAAAATGCCCTGTCAGGGGTTTCAAAATGCCCTGTCAGGGCGTCTATCTCATCACTTGTTTGTCAAATCAAATCAAAATGTTATTGGTCACATAGACATGGTTAGCAGATGTTATTGCGAGTGTAGCGAAATGCTTGTGCTTCTAGTTCCGACAGTGCAGCAATATCTAACATGTAATCTAAAAATTCACACACAACAACTACCTAATATACACAAATCTAAGTAAAGTAAAAGCTTTACTTTGGGTAAAAGGAAAAGCGATTAAACCAACAAATAGCTGAACACCGCAGCTCAGTCAGGTGTTAAGAACACTGACTATCCAGTAGCAGCTCACTTTGTTGAAGCTAAACATCCTATCTCCTCCCTCAAATACACGGGTATGGAACATGTTACCCTACCAAGGAGAGGAGGTAACATTGAGACCATACGACCCCCCCTCAAATTTAAACTGTGGGATGAACCCCTATACGTTTCTCAAAGAACCCCTTTTAATGGATCCTCAAAGAACCTTTTGAATAACCTTTTGGTTATTGGAACATTTTTGAACTACCCCCCCATGTTATTTTTATTAATAATAATACACATAACAATAACGACAATAACACAATATTCTTGTTCTCAGTGTTTATTATGATTTTAGTGGCAAAGCAGAATGAACAAATGTAAGTATGAGTTAATCTCCCAGCAGAGGCCCAGGTCCACTGGGTATATCCTCTGGCGTATTGATGTTAATGTGTTGATGTTCTCCGTATCCATAGCCAGAATGATTTTGCAGTGCATGGTGATCGAACAGGTTTCCTGTTATATTCATCAGAGGTTTAGGGAGGGTGAAGTCTGTGAATCCCCAAAATAGTAATTATACAGATGATTAACAAAACATGCACACGACAGAATTCATACCTCGGTTTTTGTGGTGAATGTGAATGAAAAAAAAACAGTTTTGATAATTGTTTTCATACACATACCTTGTCCATAATGTAAAGGCCTATGGGATATTCAGGTCAGGGAGTAGGATGGTACATGTGATCTGTATAACATACCAATACCAATTGACATACCTTTGTATGCCTCCTCGTCTGTATACCTGCAGACACAGACACAAAGTGAGCAGTTCAGTCATCTGCACCCAATACAGCTAGCCTTCAACATATTCTTATAGCCTACATATTCTTACCTCTTTGTTGATTGATATCCATTGAATTGTGCCCATTTTCTGTTTTAGAAATATTCGCACAAATATGATATGAAGCAATATCAATTTAGATCATACAAGGGACAAACCTTACCTTAAATTATTTTCAGTTAAGTGACTGCATCTGCTGTCCTTTCAAATCGAAATGTTTCAGTTGGGCAGTTAGGTACCTGCAAGAACACCCACCAACTAAGGAGGTTCCTCGATGAACCTCCACCTCCTATGGGGGTTCTTGGAAGAACCTTTAGGGGGCCATGTTCAGTGCCAAGAACCCTAAGGTTCTTCAAAGAACTTTGAGGATCTAAGAAGGACCCTTGTTGAGTGGACTACAGAGGGAGGCCCACTGGATCTCCTAAAAACGCTGACCCTTAGTGGTTTGAATTTTGACTGATCTTAGGCCCTTTCTATCATCATTTCAACCCAAAGAAGAAAAAAAAAATTGCCCTCAGCTTATTAGCCTACACTGCATATCATGTTTCCCATGTTGATGATGCTCATTATACACTATGCTTGAATCACAAGAAGATATTAGACTAAATAATTAAACAAAGATGAAAGTAACTTGATAGTAACAGTAATGATTGTCGATATTAATATGATGGTTTCTATTATACCGAATTATATTACCATAAGATGATGTAAATAACTGCCCCGTCTATTTAACATCTTGACATCGTTTATTTTTTGGAACAGGTCCACTTTTTCCATCCCTCCTTATTTTAATTACTATGACGCACCCCAGCACCGTGTTCATTGGCTGCATTAATTGTTTGTCTACATAACCTGGTTCAAGCATTAACCATGTAACCCTGAGGAAGGCTCTGTGTCCCTAAAAGTTGGTTGCTTTACCCATTAAATGTTTGGGAGCATAATTAGAGTGTGCAACTTTATTTATTAATACCTTTTTTTTTTGCACGTTTTAATGAAAAAAGGCTTAGAAAATGTCAAGTTGTAAGTTCACGTGCACAAGTACAGTGAAATGCATTTCTTGCTAGCTCCAAGGTGTATTGAGTGGAGGGAAAAACAAGTGTTCTTTGTTTGGTGGGATATAGTGAGTGTTTTTCAGGGAGGAATTGTGAGGTTATTGTGTATGAATGAGTCATTCTGTTATAGTGCCAGGATTCAGAGTAATTCTTGCTCTTTTGATACTATGATACGTCCCAAAACAAAACGTTAAATGAGACAACTCAATATACCAAGTGTTTTTTTATTGTCTATTTTGGCGTTAACATCCTGTCTCCACTCTGAAGTTTAAATAGCGTTTTATTACTCTGCTGACAGGGTTCTGATCAATAAACATTGATGTGTATAATAAAATGTATAGCTATAGCGATGGGTTTTACAGTGGACGCTGCTGTAATGCTGGATCATTGCAGAGGGGGATAAGGGACATGGTTTAAGTCTAACTCAGTGCTTTGTCAATACCCATCAGCTAGCATCACCACTGAGGTTATTATATCCTCTATGTGGTCTTCTAAGACTCCTAGAAGGATCTTCTCTCCTGTGGCACATGCGTCAATTTGTCTGGTGATTTATGATGTTGAGTTGCTGAGCCGGTATCACCTAACTCATTCAAAGAGAGGCTGTACAGGATAGCTGGCCGCCGTCCACTCTGTAATGGCAAAAGCAGTACGCAAGCATAACCCTCCTGAGAAAAGCAGGAAAGACGAGCGAATAAGTGGGTCAAGCAGCAGGCACAAAGGCAAGAGTGGGGAAGAGGACTTCGGAAATCAATGCAGCTTCCGAGGCTTTGCTTTTTCTAGGGAGATATTGAACACCTAGAAAATGTGTAGCTCAGTTTGTAAATGACATGGCTAAAAGCTATAAATGTTCTATTTAACGTTGATTATTCTCTTCCCAGGTGGTTCATAGGAGGCTTCAAATCATAGGAGATAAGTAATATTGAATAACAGTGATTTATTTTACAGGGATAGTTGCCAGGATAGTGTGAAAGTTAACGCAGTGTTCCAAAAACAGCCCATGTACATCACATCATGAATCAAAGGTTTAGCTTTCTGTGTTTGATTGTTAAAAATAATTCAGTTAATTATTTAAATGAAGCAGGACCACGGCATGTATCCCTGTGAAACTCTCAGTCAGCCACACACAATGTTGTTTAAAAGCATATGTAATCGCTCCTGTGTGTAGCTGGTGTATAGGAGTCAGGCGCAGGACAGCAGATATGAGTAAAAAACGTATATACTCAAATAATCACCGAATACAACTCAAAGATATCGAGCCCACAAATAACGGCCCGTATTAACATACAAACAATCACTCACAAAAAAACATGGGGGAACAGAGGGTTAAATAATGAACAAGTAATTGGGGGATTGAAACCAGGTGTGGAAGACAAAGACAAAACAAATGGAAAAATGAAAAATGGATCGGCGATGGCTAGAAGACCGGTGATGTCGACCGCCGAACGCCGCCCAAACAAGGAGAGGGACCGACTTCGGCGGAAGTCGTGACAGCATATGTCAAATGAACAGTACTCTGCTCTAGGGGGTTGCCAATATCACGTCTACTGAGGTAAATTAACTTGAATCTGCTGTCTTCACTTTGTTGCCCCCAGGTTTTCACGTTGGCAAACAAAGTAAGGGTTTTGTTACTCAACTGTCTCCTCGTTCATTTGAAATTCAATCTCTAAGAGTCTCTACTGGGGGAAAACATATTGAGGAAATATACAAAAGCTACCTTACTTTATTCATCTAGGCAAGTCAGTTAAGAACAAATTCTTGTATGCCTACCCCGTCCAAACCCGGACGATGCGGGGCCAATTGTACACCGCCCTATGGGACTCCCAATCACAGCCGGATGTGATACAGCCTGGATTCAAACCAGGGACTGTAGTGACGCCTCTTGGACTGAGTTGCAGTGCCTTAGACCGCTGCGCCACTCGGGAGGTCCCATTCCGGAGGTATACTATTTTATCACTGAATCAATAGAGTTAGACACAGAATGTAAGCTAACATTCATGCATAAAAACAATAAGACAGAATATTACACTATAATAGAGGCCTTTAAATGCTAAATAGCTCTCTGTCATCTGGATGGAAAACCAATAGGAAGGGTGTGCTCTTAGTGGATCTGAGAGTCCTACTCTCATGGTTTTAGTAAACGATTTCATTTGATATAAATCATTGTGGGGCCCCAGATTGGGGGGAAGAAAAATCTAATTGACAAATCGTGTTGTCGTTTGTTAGTGGCACGGCACCTCAATTACCCGCCGAGCAGCTTTTTATTTATTCATGCGCACAAAGTCATGTATTCATGAGGATTAACATGAAACTCTAACTTAGTGTGCATCCCAAATGGCACCCTTTTCCCTACATAGTCCCTATGGGCCCTGGTCAAAAGTAGTGCACTACACAGGGAAAAGGGTGCTATTTGGATGCACCCACATAGACTGGCAGGCAGGCACAGATAGCATATTTTACCATAAGAGGAATGAGCCTGACATTCACTACCCCTTAGCAGACAGAGAGAGGAGGAAGGAAGGAAGGAAGGAAGGAAGGAAGGAAGGAAGGAAGGAAGGAAGGAAGGAAGGAAGGAAGGAAGGAAGGAGAATTGTGGCGCTGTGCCTTTCGGTCACTTCATGGTCATTTTTTTAAACAAGTTCATTCTGATCCCCCTTTTTTCCAACAATATGGGTATTGTGAATGTACAGTTCACTGTGGAGGGGGAACAAGCTTAATAAAGAAAGGGATGAGTGTGAGGAAAATATGGAAACTTTAGGCTTTGGGTGTTACCCTGCTAGGCCAATATGTTACACTGAGAATTTGAAACTATAGAAGCGTAGGAAACTATTCCGCCGAAAAGACTGTAAACCTCCTTCACAAATCCTCATATCATACGTTTCACACTTGAATGACGTCTGACATCATTCACAGCAAACAATTCTGCAATAAAACACAGGTTATGTTAGACAGCTCCAAAGTAAATTCCTCCTAGTTTCAATGTCCTCTCTCAAACAATATCATATCATCTAAACATCCAAATCCTCCTCAGAAAGGAAATCCCCTATCCACTGTCACATTTTACAGTTATCACGATGCTACAATAACGTTATGGCTGGGCTTACCAAATTATACGTTAGATGAGTGGCCATACGGAGAGAAATTACAACCAATGACTGCACTGAAGACTGCAATATTCTCCCGATACAGCATAAAACAATTTAAAAATTAAATTTAAAAAAATTATTGTGAACATAACACAGAGCCTAGCTAGAGCAGTGGAGCGGTGATCGAAAGGAGGATGAAGGCACATCCCTACCTCTCTGTCTGTTGGGACAGCTGTCCTGTTGTCCATCTGACTCAACAGGTGAATGTCCACCAACCTGTCTGTTGGGACAGCTGTCCTGTAGGGCCTTCTGACTCAACAGGTGAATGTCCCCCAGCCTGTCTGTTGGGAGACGCTCTCCAAAGGTAAACACAGATGGGATTATTCACTACTTTGCTATAGTGCAACTATGTGCATTTCATTTAATATCACTGATATTAATATTACTAATTCCTCAAATGAAGATTGACAAAAAAAGTTTGTCAACAAATGATTAAATAACCTGAACTTTGGCAGCAAATACAGTGTTGTTCATTAAACAACCTGCACTTTGGCAGCAAATAGTGTTGTTCAATAAAATAACCTGAACTTTGGCAGCAAATACAGTGTTGTTCATTAAATAACCTGAACTTTGGCAGCAAATACAGTGTTGTTCATTAAACAACCTGCACTTTGGCAGCAAATACAGTGTTGTTCATTAAAATAACCTGAACCTTTGGCAGCAAATACAATGTTGTTCATTAAATAACCTGAAACTTTGGCAGCAAAAACAATGTTGTTCTTTCTTTCAATCACGGATATAAATCAATTCCAAAACAAAGATTGTAAAAAAAAAAAGACAGAACATGAAGTACAGAACCTGAACCTTTTGGAAGTTAGTAGATTGTTGTTATTGCTTTCTGTAACTAACCAGAGGTAGAAGATACAGCGAGTGAAGATGTCAAACCGTTTGCAGCTTGCTTCCAGCACGGTACAGTACAACACAATCAATGAAACAGCCTAACATTCGCAACAGGCAGGATCTCTCTGCTTCACTGCCGCAAACACTTCTTCTTTGGGAGAGCTGAGCAGGAGTGTTGGGAGCCAATCAAGATTTCCGAGAGAGAAAGGAATGGTTTACTTCAGACAACAACAGAACACAAGGAATTCTAACGAACTGCCTGTAAGAAAAAAGAATTCAACTTGGGGGGGGAAAGAGGGGAATGAAAACTGGTACATTTCTTATCTTCAAATGTCATAAATAGAACATTATATTCAACTTCCTGGTACCTTGAACTATTATTTATCATATCAGTAACTTGTGAAAACGTTATAAGATTGTATTTGACAGACAGAGAAATTACAAACAAATGAGTTTTCTGATTAAGGGGTTTAGACATGATTTGTTATGGACAGATATTTCTCTGGGTTGCCCATGGAGATGCTTGTCAGAGTATCAGGTATCCATCCCAAATGGCACCCTATTCCCTACATAGTGCACTAATATCGACCCTATGGGGACTCAGACTTCAATGGATCTCTGAACAACATGGGAGGTTTACATACTGGCTCATGCAGATATGTAGTGCTTTCGCAAACTATACACACCCTTGACTTTTTCCACATTCTGTTACAGCCTTATTCTTAAACCGATTAAATAAAATAAAAATCCTCAGCAATCTACACACAAATACCCCGTAATGACAAGTTTTTAGAAATGTATGCAAATTTCTTAAAAATAAAAAACAGAAATATCTTATTTACATAATATATTCACACCCTTTGCTATGAGACTTGAAATTGAGCTTCCATTGATCATCCTTGAGATGTTTCTACAACTTAATCAAATCACATTTTATTTGTCACATTTCTTTTTTATTTTATTTATTTAACCTTTATTTAAGTAGGCAAGTCAGTTAAGAACAAAATTCTTATTTACAATGACTACCTACAAAAAGGCAAAAGGCCTCCTACGGGGGCCTAGGATAAAAAAAAAAATATATAATTTAAATATAGGACAAAAAACACATCACAACAAGAGAGACACAACACTACATAAAGAGATACCTAAGACAACAATATAACAGAAAAACATGACAACAAAACATGGCAGCAGCACAAAAACATGGTACAAACATTATTGGGCAAAGTCAACAGCACGAAGGTCAAGAAGGTGTGGAAGCCAGTTCCTACGGAAGATCTTCAAAGGTAAGTGATTTATTTTATCGCTATTTTTTATTTTGTAACGCCTTGGCTGGTTTGAATAATATGTTGGAAGTGGGGCGCTGTCCTCAGACAATCGAATGTTCTGCTTTCGCCGTAAAGCCTATTGTAAATCCGACAACGTGGTTCGATTACCAAGATTCGAAGCTTTTTAATGGTGTACAACACTTGTATTTTCATGAATGTTTAATATTACTATTTTTGTCATTTGAATTTGGCGCTCTGCATTTCACCAGATGTTGTCGTAGGTGGGACGCTAGCATCCCACCGATCTTTAAGAGGTTCTAACAGAATGTGACTTGCAGAACGGGTGTTGTATGTGGAGAATGAGGGCTGCTGTATTAGCCCTTAATCAACAATGCAGTTGTTAAGAAAAAAATGGTTTTAAGAAAGTATTTACTAAAATAAACTGAAGTAAAAATAAATAAATAAAATATAAAATATAAATCAAGAGGAAAATAGAAAAATAACAAATCATTAAAGAGCAACAATAAAATAACAGAAACAAGGCTATAAACAGGGGGTACGGGTACACAGTCAATGTGCGGGGGCACACGTAGTCGAGGTAATTGAGGTAATATGTACAGTACCAGTCAACATTTTGGACACACCTACTCATTTAAGGGGTTTTCTTTACTTTGACTATTTTCTACATTGTAGAATAAAAGTGAAGACATCAAAGCTATGGTATAATACATATGGAGTCATGTAGTACCCTTTGCCCTGCCACCCTTTGCCCTGATGACAGCTTTGCACACTCTTGGCATTCTGTCAACCAGTTTCACCTGGAATGCTTTTCCAACAGTCTTGAAGGAGTACCCACATATACTGAGCACTTGTTGGCTGCTTTTCCTTCACTCTGCTGTCCAACTCATCCCAAACCATCTCAATTAGGTTGAGGTCGGGGGATTGGGGAGGCCAGGTCATCTGATGCAGCACTCCATCACTCTCCTTGGTCAAATAGCCCTTACACAGCCTGGAGGTCTTTTGGGTCATTGTCAAGTTAAAAAACAAAAGATTGTCCCACAAAGCGGAAACCATATGGGATGGCGTATCGCTGCATAATGCTGTGGTAGACATGCTGGTTAAGTGTGCCTTGAATTCCAAATAAATCCCTGACAGTGTCACGAGCAAAGCACCCCACACCATCACACCACCTCCTCCATGCTTCATGGTGGGAACCACACATGCAGAGATCATCCGTTCACCCACTCTGCGTCTCACAAAGACACGGCAGTTGGAACCAAAAATCTCAAATTTGGACTCCTCAAACTAAAGGACGGATTTCCACCAGTCTAATGTCCACTGGTCGTGTTTCTTGGCCCAATCAAGTATTTTCTTCTTATTGGTGTCTCTTAGTAGTGTTTCCTTTGCAGCAATTCAACTTTCAAAGTTCTTGAACTTTACCAGATTGACTGACCTTCATGTCTTTTAAAGTAATGATGGACTGTCGTTTCTCTTTGCTTATTTGAGCTGTTCTTGCCATAATATGGACTCTGACTTTTACCAAATAGGGCTATTTTCTGTACACCAACCCTACCTTGTCACAACAAAACTGATTGGCTGAAACTCATTAAGAAGGAAAGAAATTCCACAAATGCATTCCAGGTGACTACCTCCAGAAGCTGATTGAGATTTTGCCAAGAGTGTGCAGAGCTGTCATCAAGGCAAAGGGTGGCAACTTTGAAGAATCTCAAATATAAAATTTACAAATTTTGATTTGTTTAGCGCTTTTTTGGTTTCTACATGATTCCAGATGTGTTATTTCTTAGTTTTGATGTCTTCACTATTATTCTACAATGTAGAAAATAGTAAAAAAATCCTTGAATGAGCAGCTTTGTCCAAACTTTTGACTGAAACCATATTTAAATGTGATTTTTTTTATTTTTTATAAAACGTGTTTTTGCTTTGTCATTTTGTGGGGTATTGTTTGTATATTGATGAGGGAAAAATAACAATTTAATCCATTTTAGTTTAAGGCTGTAACCTAACAAAATGTGGAACAAGCCAAGTGAATACTTTGCGAAGGTGTTCTTTTCATATCATTTCAATGTTAACCAAGCCTTTCTAGAGCAGTCTTTGTCAAGATATTATACATTTGAAAAAAATTATAATTATATAACCTTTATTAAACCAGGAAGGGCTCATATAGATTTGGTATCTCTTTTCAAGAGCGCCCTGGCCCAGATAGGCAGCACCAAGTCATTACACAATTACAGACAGACAACATGAACAACTACAGATTATCTAGTAAAAAATACATAGAATTTAAAAGAGTATAACAAAATCATAAAACAGCAAATTAAAAACATTGACAGGTCAGGGAATAAGTCTCAAAATCCTTCATCAATGATTTAAAACACCAATCGGGACAAGTTATTCCAGTTTAAAAGTATTTTGTAAGGCGTTCCAAGCCGATGGCGCAGAGCACATCAAAGCCATTTTACCAAAAACAGTTAGCAGGATAAATTCCTGCAAACGAATAGAGTAGATAGGCAATTTCTTTCCAACAGTTGTAATATAACTTAATAGCAAATATCCTCCACTATCAGGTAATGAATAATATCCTGATTGGTCAAAAACAGCTTCATTAACAACACTGAAAGAAATGCTGTGCAGTTTGCAGCGGTGTCTCAGCACTGTGTAGTGTGTGTTTAGGCAGTGTGATCAGTCAGTGCACACACACACCAGGATATGTTACTGCATTTGCGGGGCATTACAGCACGGCCCAGTGATTTTCAGCTTGGACAGCAGGACTGATCATCAATTATTATACCTCAGTGGATCAAATTACCATATTCCCCCTATTCCAACACCCCCAGCTCTGGAGCTCTGGAGCAGCGGCCCTGGCCTATGGTGAGACCGAACCAGACTGAACCAGCTTAGTGGTTGGGTGCACCTGTAAGCTCAGTGACACCTACCAGGACAGCAGCAGCAGCAGAGAGAGAGAGAGGCGGGGACACGCCGCGAGACAACATCTGCTTCCCCTGTTGTCTGACTGAGTTAAGCCAACTGTAGAATCAAGGGCACAACTAGAGGCATTTTATTGTATCTATTATAAGAAAGCTATACTGGATGAATCTGTCTTTAGGAGATGCTCTACTCTCTCTATGCAACTCTATTTAACTGGGTGTCTCTTCAGGAGATGCTCTACTCTCTCTATACAACTCTATTTAACTGGGTCTGTCTTCAGGAGATGCTCTACTCTCTCTATACAACTCTATTTAACTGGGTCGGTCTTCAGGAGATGCTCTACTCTATGCAACTCTATTTAACTGGGTCGGTCTTCAGGAGATGCTCTACTCTCTTTATACAACTCTATTTAACTGGGTCGGTCTTCAGGAGATGCTCTACTCTCTCTATACAACTCTATTTAACTGGGTCTGTCTTCAGGAGATGCTCTACTCTCTCTATACAACTCTATTTAACTGGGTCGGTCTTCAGGAAATGCTCTACTCTCTCTATACATCTCTATTTAACTGGGTGTGTCTTGATATGTGTATTTCTTTTCCCCCTCACTTCACTCTAAGCCATGTTTAATGTCCTTTGATAAACTGGGTAGTTTGGATACTGGATGCTGATTGGCTAAAACCACATTTAGCCATGTGTATGTGAGACCGTTCCCATGACTATGACGTTTATCCTTTTCACCTCCATAAAATGGCTGTATCAACAACAGTTGGACATGCCGATGTAGAAAATAAGTGTTTAGATTCACCTGAGAGAAACCGAATCAAAAAGAACACTGTGAAACAAACACAGTGGGCACTTACTGCTTCACTGACTGGTGTGCAGGAACAGGGATACATTGTGAGTTTGGAAATACAATAAAAAAAAGGAGCTGAACGTCATTCTAATGGCGAAGAATATGGCCGGGATTAGCAGCTACGCTGGACTCAGAGCTGGTTTGAACCGACACATCAACGACCCCCTTCTCAGTCTGGCTTGGAGTATACAGAAGGACATTAAATTCATAACGACAAACAATGTGTCTGTCTGTCGGTGTAATTAAAACGTTGAGGAAAGAGGGGCGTGACAAAGGGAAGAGGGGTGTGACAAAGCTGCCCACCAGTGAACGGCTACGTATAGCATGTAACTGTTAGCTAGATAGTTAAATCTTAATTTTTTTATTTAACCTTTTTTTAAATAGTCAAATCAGTCAAGAACAAATTCTTATTTACATTGACGACATACTCCGGCCAAACACTAACCCGGATAATGCTGGGCCAATTGTGCGCAGCCCTATGGGACTCCCAATCACAGCCAGTTGTGATACAGTCCAGGATCAAACCTGGGTCTGTAGTGATGCCTCTAGCACTGAGATGCAGTGCCTTAGACCACTATGCCACTCGGGAGCCCATTCTAATGTACCCTGACAATATAACCGGTAGTTTTATAGGCCTAACTATTAACTAACATTATGTTGTCTTAAATATTTCTGGTACACGAAAGAGCCGATGGGAGTGAACACCTTCGCAACAATGCTGCCAAAGATTGGCAAAAAAGCTGGCCCGTCGCAGATTTACACAAACCACTGCCTCTCAACCACCATGATCCAGAAACAGTTGGATGCCTGACTAGAGGCATGAGAAATACTGTCTGTCAGAGGACACAGACTTGCAACGTCTCTTCAAAGTTTGTCCTTCAAAGAGGACAAATCTGGAAGCGAGGAAGCAGTGGAGCGCTATTCTCTCTGACAACACAGCAGCATCTCCCCCAGCTAAAAGAACGGCATCCATTTCCAGCAGCTTGGAGCCAACAAACGACAACATGGGAAAGCCAACAACAAACAATAACATGGGACAATTTTTTCATTCGTGCACAACAAATTTCAACATTCAGATCAACATTAATAAAAAGAATGTACCTTTATTTAACCAGGTAGGCTGGTTCTCATTTACAACTGCGACCTAGCCAAGATAAAGCAAAGCAGTCTGACACAAACAACAACACAGTTACACATGGAATAAACAAACATACAGTCAATAATACAATAGAAAAAGTACATATTCAGTGTATGCAAATGAGGTAAGATAAGTAAGGTGAGGCAATAAATAGGCCATAGAGGCTAAATAATTACAATATAACAATTAAACACTGGAGTGATAGATGAATGTGCAAGTAGAGGTATTGGGATGCAAAAGAGCAAAATGAATAAATAAATAACAGTACGGGGATGAGTTAGTTGGATGGGTTATTTAAAGATGGGCTGTGTACAGGTGCAGTGATCTGTGAGCTGCTCTGACAGCTGGTGCTTAAAGTTAGTGAGGGAGATATGAGTCTCCAACAGCTTCAGTGATTTTTGCAGTTCGTTCCAGTCATTGACAGCAGAGAACTGGAAGGAAAGGCGGCCAAAGGAGGAATTGGCTTTGGGGGTGACCAGTGAAATATACCTGCTGGAGCGCATGCTACGTGTGGGTGCTGCTATGGTGAACAGTGAGCTCAGATAAGGCGGCCTTTACATAGCACCGAATATTAAGCGAGGGCCAGCCAACGAGAGCATACAGGTCGCAATGGTGGGTAGTATATGGGGCTTTGGTGACAAAACAGATGGCACTGTGATAGACTGCATCCTATTTGCTGAGTAGAGTGTTGGAGGCTATTTTGTAAATGACATCGCCGAAGTCAAGGATCGGTAGGATAGTCAATTTTACGAGGGTATGTTTGGCAGCATGAGTAAAGGATGCTTTGTTGCGAAATAGGAAGCCGATTCTAGATTTAATTTTGGATTGGAGATGCGTAACTTGAGTCTGGAAGGAGAGTTTACAGTCTAACCAGAGATCTAGGTATTTGTAGTTGTTCACATATTCTAAGTCAGAACAGTCCAGAGTAGTGATGCTGGACGTGCGGGCAGGTGCGGGCAGTGATCAGTTGAAGAGCATGCATTTAGTTTTACTAGCATTTAAGAGCAGTTAGAGCTTTGAAGCTCGTCTGGAGGTTAGTTAACACAGTGTCCAAAGAAGGGCCAGAAGTATACAGAATGGTGTCGTCTGCATAGAGGTGGATCAGAGAATCACCAGCAGCAAGAGCGACATCATTGATACATACAGAGAAGAGAGTCGGCCTGAGATTTGAACCCTGTGGCACCCCCATAGAGACTGCCAGAGGTCCGGACAACAGGCCCTCCGATTTGACACACTGAACTCTGAGAAGGAGTTGGTGACCCAGGCGAGGCAATCATTTGAGAAACCAAGGCTGTTGAGTCTGCCGATAAGAATGTGGTTATTGACAGAGTCGAAAGCCTTGGCCAGGTCGATGAAGACGGCTGCACAGTATTGTCTTTTATCGATGGTGGTTATGATATCGTTTAGGACCTTGAGCGTGGCTGGGGTGCACCCATGACCAGCTCGGAAACCAGATTGCATAGCGGAGAAGGTACGGTGGGATTCTAAATGGTCAGTGATCTGTTTGTTAACTTGGCTTTCGAAGACCTTAGAAAGGCAGGGTAGGATAGATACAGTGGGGCAAAAAAGTATTTAGTCAGCCACCAATTGTGCAAGTTCTCTCACTTAAAAAGATGAGAGAGGCCTGTAATTTTCATCATAGGTACACTTCAACTATGACAGACAAAATTATGAAAAAAAATCCAGAAAATCACATTGTAGGATTTTTAATGAATTTATTTGCAAATTATGGTGGAAAATAAGTATTTGGTCAATAACAAAAGTTTATCTCAATACTTTGTTATATACCCTTTGTTGGCAATGACAGAGGTCAAACGTTTTCTGTAAGTCTTCACAAGGTTTTCACACACTGTTGCTGGTATTTTGGCCCATTCCTCCATGCAGATCTCCTCTAGAGCAGTGATGTTTTGGGGCTGTCGCTGGGCAACACGGACTTTCAACTCCCTCCAAAGATTTTCTATGGGGTTGAGATCTGGAGACTGGCTAGGCCACTCCAGGACCTTGAAATGCTTCTTACGAAGCCACTCCTTCGTTGCCCGGGCGGTGTGTTTGGGATCATTGTCATGCTGAAAGACCCAGCCACGTTTCATCTTCAATGCCCTTGCTGATGGAAGGAGGTTTTCACTCAAAATCTCACGATACATGGCCCCATTCATTCTTTCCTTTACACGGATCAGTCGTCCTGGTCCCTTTGCAGAAAAACAGCCCCAAAGCATGATGTTTCCACCCCCATGCTTCACAGTAGGTATGGTGTTCTTTGGATGCAACTCAGCATTCTTTGTCCTCCAAACACGACGAGTTGAGTTTTTACCAAAAAGTTATANAATGTCATATGGTCAGATGAAACCAAAATAGAACTTTTTGGTAAAAACTCAACTCGTCGTGTTTGGAGGACAAAGAATGCTGAGTTGCATCCAAAGAACACCATACCTACTGTGAAGCATGGGGGTGGAAACATCATGCTTTGGGGCTGTTTTTCTGCAAAGGGACCAGGACGACTGATCCGTGTAAAGGAAAGAATGAATGGGGCCATGTATCGTGAGATTTTGAGTGAAAACCTCCTTCCATCAGCAAGGGCATTGAAGATGAAACGTGGCTGGGTCTTTCAGCATGACAATGATCCCAAACACACCGCCCGGGCAACGAAGGAGTGGCTTCGTAAGAAGCATTTCAAGGTCCTGGAGTGGCCTAGCCAGTCTCCAGATCTCAACCCCATAGAAAATCTTTGGAGGGAGTTGAAAGTCCGTGTTGCCCAGCGACAGCCCCAAAACATCACTGCTCTAGAGGAGATCTGCATGGAGGAATGGGCCAAAATACCAGCAACAGTGTGTGAAAACCTTGTGAAGACTTACAGAAAACGTTTGACCTCTGTCATTGCCAACAAAGGGTATATAACAAAGTATTGAGATAAACTTTTGTTATTGACCAAATACTTATTTTCCACCATAATTTGCTAATAAATAAATTAAAAATCCTACAATGTGATTTTCTGGATTTCTTTTTCTCATTTCGTCTGTCATAGTTGATGTGTACCTATGATGAAAATTACAGGCCTCTCTCATCTTTTTAAGTTGGAGAACTTGCACAATTGGTGGCTGACTAAATACTTTTTTGCCCCACTGTATAGGTCTGTAGCAGTTTGGGTCTAGAGTGTCACCCCCTTTGATGAGGGGGATGACCGCGGCAGCTTTTCAATAATTGGCATATGTTAGTCACTCTAGAAGTGGCACTAATGCTCGGTTTTTGGATACATTTAATGTAAGCTTGCCAGCTTGCGTGTGGATATGTTGCATAGCAACCAGTCTAGCAACAAGACTTTGGTCCGGACTGCTTTTCTGGCGGAATGTATTTATTATGAATTTATTCATTAAAGCAACATTTTCAATTTAGATGTGTAGTTAGTTGCCTTACTGTGTTGGCAACCGGTTTATAACGTTTGTTTATTCCATGTGTAACTCTGTGTTGTTGTTTGTGTCGCACTGCTTTGCTTTACCTTGGCCTGGTCACAGTTGTACATGAGAACTTGTTCTCAACTGGCCTACCTGTATTATGACATCATATAGAACTACCTGGTTAAATAAAGGTGCATTATGACATCATATAGAACTACCTGGTTAAATAAAGGTGCATTATGACATCATATAGAACTACCTGGTTAAATAAAGGTGTATTATGACATCATATAGAACTACCTGGTTAAATAAAGGTGAAATAAAAAGAAATAATAATAAAAAAATAAAACAATAAGGCACCTCGGGGGCTAGTGGTATATGGCCAATATACCATGGCTAAGGGCTGTATCCAGGCACTCCACGTTGCGTTGTGCTTAAGAACAACCCTTAGCTGTGGTATATAGGCCATATACCACACCCCCTTGGCCTTATTGCTTAAGTATGTCTCCCTTCTCTCTACAGTAAACTTTATGCTATTCACTGTACATCATACAGAATTTAAACATGACTGTTTCAGACAGAATTCATTCAGCAATGTTCATTGCCTAGTTCCAAATCCATGTTTCCCAGCACAATAGACACACCGGATTGGGGAGACAGAGAATTTAAAATATGGCCTGAAATAAAATAAAAAAGTCTAAAATCTTCTCTTTTTGTTGTGAATTCTCTACAGTGTTCATGATTCATTCTGAGATTATATTTATATTGTGTGTTTTTTTGTCGACACACTACTGTTTGATAAATGCCTGACACCCACATCCAGTGAGGAGCTGTAGTTAAATAGAATGAGAGGAGAAATCAGTGCAATCAAGCCAGGAGTCTGGGGGGATGGGGGACAAAGGGACCATAAGACACAGACTGCCTGTGTTTGTTGGCAGGGAGACAGAAGCCAGGTTTGCTGTAGCATTTATGGCATGGCAGGCAGATGACTGACCTTGTGGCTGCTACATAGCCTTGAGGTCTCACAGATGTCACTGCCGTAGCCTCTTGCATCTCTCTCGCCTCACACAAGAGAGAGAAGCAAGCTAGCTCTGAGAACTTGACCATGGCAAATGTAGTGAATGCTTCAATTGGCCCGATTATAATGGAGCACAACTGCCAGGATTATGTGTCCAATGTCAAGCCCTTTCCAAAGCCTCCTGTCATTTTCTGTTAGGACAAACATTTCCTGCAGCTAGCTACAGGGCCTCCCAGCTTCCACGTTCCTCAACTTTTCTCTCCTCAGTTTAGCTCCCACCTTCCTCATCTCTCCTCTCTACAATTCAGTTCCCACATTCCTCATCTCTCCTCTCCTCAATTTAGGTCCCACCTTCCTCAACTATCTTTTCTTCTCGAATCCATCCTCCGTGTCGGTGGTGTCCCAACTAAAATCCGTTTCTACCCATTCAGCAAAGCTCTTCTTCTTTTCCTAAACTCATTCCATTTGTCTGTGTTACCGCCCTGTGAGTTGTCCTCTGAAGTGATCTATTTGTCTGAAGACACCAATTTATCAGAGTGTCCGTGTATACCGTACATCGATCCCAGAGGGGATAGAGGGGTTTGGGTGCGTGCAGTAATCTGACTCATCCATGCACGGGAACACCTGGATTAAATTGCTGTGCATGGAGATGCCGTAGAATGCTCTGAGGTTCAACACGGCACTAGTGCTGGTGCCATTTGATCAAGTTTTTATTTATTTATTTATTTTAATTTCACCTTTATTTAACCAGGTAGTTATATATGATGTCATAATACACCTTTATTTAACCAGGTAGTTATATATGATGTCATAATACACCTTTATTTAACCAGGTAGTTATATATGACGTCATAATACAGGTAGGCTAGTTGAGAACAAGTTCTCATGTACAACTGCGACCTGGCCAAGATAAAGCAAAGCAGTTCGACACATACAACAACACAGAGTTACACATGGAGTAAAACAAACATACAGTCAATAATACAGTAGAAAAAAACAAATCTATATACATAGAGTGCAAATGAGGTAGGATAAGGAAGGTAAGGCAATAAATAGGGCATGGTGGCAAAGTAATTACAATATAGCATTTAAACACTGGAATGGTAGATGTGCAGAAGATGAATGTGCAATGTAGAAAAACTGAAACAAGATAAATAAATAAATACGGTAGGGGATGAGGTAGTTGGTTGGGCTATTTACAGATGGGCTATAAACAGGTGCAGGGGTCTGTGAACTGCTCTGACAGCTGGTGCTTAATGTGACAATGTGGTATTTAGTATTCTGATCAGGATTGGACCTAGAAATATGAAATGGATTATGTTCTTGTTGATTTTTGCACAGTACTTAGAAATGTAAAAGTGTTGCTATTGACAAATAATGAAATATGTAACTCAATTCAAAATGACAAAATTATAATTTATTGTGATTAGTCACTGCATTTCAGTCCAGAGTTACTCTATATTTAGAATACATTAGATACTATTATTCCAGTCACGTTTTCTGATAAAATGAAAAAATTTGGATTGTGACTGTCCGGAATTATTGTACAAAGGTCACGGACAGACTAATTACCTTAAACACACCGTGTTGCCCATTACAGCATGGATTATTCACGTAATCAGCCATCCAATTTATCGTGTTATGTTCATACAACACAATATTTTAGCCAGCAGCATACCAGTCTGCATCCCACTGCTGACTTGCCACTGAAGCTAAGCAGTGTCGCTCCTGGATGGGAGACCAGATGTTGCTGGATGGGGTGTTGGAGGGACAGTAGGATAAACTCTTTCTTCTAGTCTAAAAAAAGATCACAATACCCCAGGGCAATGATTGCCCTGTGTAAGGTCCTGTCTTTCTGATGGGACGTTAAACGGGTGTCCTGACTCTCTGTGGTCACTAAAGATCCCATGGCAATTTTTGTAAGATTAGTGGTGTTAACCCCGGTGTCCTGGATAAATTCCTAATCTGGCCCTCATGCCACCTAATCATCCCCAGCTTCCAATTGGCTCATTCATCACCTCTTGCCTGTAACTATTCCCCAGGTTGCTGCTGTAAATGAGAATGTCTTCTCAGTCAATTTACCCAGTAAAATTAGCGTTAAATAAATAACAAATATCTGTGCTTTGACAATGATAATAGTGAAGGTTTTAAAATTCCCTCACCATATGTTATAGATTGAAACAACATGCTGTTCCCCGGACATAAGGACAGTACAGGTCAGTAGACATTACGTCTGAGACTGTGTCCCAAATGACACGATATCCCCTACTGTATGTAGTGCACTACATTTGACCAGAGCATCTATATAGGGAATAGGGTGCAATTTGGGACGAGGCACCTGGAAATACAACCCCTCTGATGTGGAGCCTGTTCAGCCTTCGGGGGACATACTGATGCACAGTTATTTCTGTCAATAAGTCCATCTAAAGCCGAGCAAAACCTATCCTCATCCATGAGACAGTTTGAATGTGAAAAATGAGAAAGGAAGGGATGAGACATCTATAAGTAATGGCTTTAAATAATCTAACATCTATAACTAATGGCTTTAAATAATCTAACATCTATAAGTAATGGCTTTAAATAATCTAACATCTATAACTAATGGCTTTAAATAATCTAACATCTATAACTAATGGCTTTAAATAATCTAACATCTATAACTAATGGCTTTAAATAATCTAACATCTATAACTAATGGCTTTAAATAATCTAACATCTATAACTAATGGCTTTAAATAATCTAACATCTATAACTAATGGCTTTAAATAATCTAACATCTA
>QNTS01002205.1:97753-111877 GCA_003317085.1 Hucho hucho
ACTACTCCTCCACAGTAATATCTGTTGACTTCTCCCCCACAGTAATATCTGTTGACTTCTCCCCTACAGTAATATCTGTTGACTTCTCCCCCACAGTAATATCTGTTGACTACTCCTCCACAGTAATATCTGTTGACTACCCCCCACAGTAATATCTGTTGACTTCTCCCCCACAGTAATATCTGTTGACTTCTCCCCTACAGTAATATTTATTGACTACTCCACCATAGTAACATCAAGCTGTTGGCTACACAAACACAGTAATATCTGTTGACTCCTCCACCACAGTAATATCTGTTGTCAACTCCACCACAGTAATATCTGTTGACTACTCCACCACAGTAATATCTGTTGACTACTCCACCACAGTAATAACAAGTTGTTGGCTACTCCACTACAGTAATATCTTTTGAAGACTCCCCCACAGTAATATCTGCTGACTACTCCACTACAGTAATATTGGTTGGCTTCTCCTATACGTTAATATCTGTTGACTTCTCCACTACAGTAATATCTGTTGAATACTCCACTACAGTAATATCTGTTGACATCTTCACCACAGTAATATCAAGCTGTTGGCTACTCCTCTACAGTAATATCTGTTGGCTACTCCTCCACAGTAATATCTGTTGACTTCTCCCCTACAGTAAAATCTGTTGACTACTCCTCTACAGTAATATCTGTTGACTACTCCTCTACAGTAATATCTGTTGACTACTCCCCCACAGTAAAATCTGTTGACTTCTCCAACACAGTAACATCTGTTGACTTCTCCCCCACAGTAATATCTGTTGACTTCTCCCCCACAGTAATATCTGTTTACTACTCTAATAGAGTAATATCTGTTGATACACCACTACAGTAATACTTATTGACTACTCCACCATAGTAACATCAAGCTGTTGGCTACACCACTACAGTAATATATATCTACTGATTACTCCACCACAGTAATATTTGTTGACTTGTCCCCCACAATAATATCTGTTGACTACTCCACTACAGTAAAATTTGTTGACTACTCCACCACAGTAATATCTAATGACTACTCCAACACAGTAATATAGAGCTGTTGGCTACTCCACCACAATAATATCTGATGAATACTCCACCACAGTACTACTCCACTACAGAAATATCTGTTGACTACTCCACCACAGTAATATCTGTAGACTACTCCACTACAGTAATATCTGTTGACTACTCCACAACAGAAATATCTGATGAATACTCCACCACAGTACTACTCCTCCACAGAAATATCTGTTGAATACTCCACCACTGTAATATCCGTCGAATACTCCACCACAGTAATATTTGTTGACGATTCCATCACAGTAATATCTGTTGACTACTCCACCACTGTAATAACAAGCTGTTGGCTACTCCACCACAGTAATATCTGTTGAATTCTCCACCATTGTAATATATGTTGACTACTCCATCACAGTAATATCTGTTGAATACTCCCCCACAGTAGTATCTGTTGACTACTCCACCACAGTAATATCTGTTGAATACTCCACCACAGTAATATCTGTTGAATTCTCCACCATTGTAATATATGTTGACTGCTCCATCACAGTAATATCTGTTGAATACTCCGGCACAGAAATATTTGTTGAAAACTCCCCCACAGTAATATTTCTTGAATTCTGCAACAAAGTAATATTGTTGACTACTCTACCACCGCAATATCTGTTGACTTCTCCACTACAGTAATATCTGTTGAATACTCCACTACAGTAATATTTATAGACCACTACACCTCAGTAATATCTGTTAAATTCTCCACCACTGTAATAACAAGCTTTTTGGTTACTCCACTACAGTAACATCTGTTGACTAACCCACAACAGTAATATCTGTAAATACTCCACCACAGTAATATCAAGCTGCTGGCTACTCCACTACAGTAATATCTGTTGACTACTCCACCACAGTAATATCTGTTGACTACTCCACCACAGTATTATCTGTTGACTACTCCACTACAGTAATATCAAGCTGCTGGCTACTCCACTACAGTGATATCTGTTGACTACTCCTCCACAGTAATATCTGTTGACTACTCCACTACAGTAATATCTGTTGACTACTCCACCACAGTAATATCAAGCTGCTGGCTACTCCACTACAGTGATATCTGTTGACTACTCCCCCCACAGTAATATCTGTTGACTACTCCACTACAGTAAAATCTGTTGACTACTCCACTACAGTCATATCTGTTGACTACTCCACCACAGTCATATCTGTTGACTACTCCACCACAGTAAAATCTGTTGACTACTCCACTACAGTCATATCTGTTGACTACTCCACTACAGTAATATCTGTTGAATACTCCAATACAGTAATATTTATTGACTACCCCACCACAGTAATATCTGTTGACTACTCCACTACAGTAATATCTGTTGAATACTCCACTACAGTAATATTTATTGACTTCTCCACCATAGTCATATCTGTTGAATACTCCACTACAGTAATATCAAGCTGCTGGCTACTCCACTACAGTGATATCTGTTGACTACTCCCCCCACAGTAACATTTGTTGACCAGCCCCCCACAGTAATATCTGTTAGCTACTCCACTACAGTAATATTTGTTGGCTACTCAACTACAGTAACATCTGTTGAATACTCCACTACAGTAATATATATTGACTACTCCACCACAGTAATATCTGTTAAATTCTTCACCACAGTAATATCAAGCTGTTGACTACTCCACCTCAGTATTATCTGTTGACTACTCCAGCACAGTAACATCTGTTGACTACTCCACTACAGTAATATGTGTTGAATACTCCACTACAGTAATATTTATTGACTACTCCACCACAGTAATATCTGTTAAATTCTTCACCACAGTAATATCAAGCTGTTGACTACTCCCCCACAGTAATATTTGTTGACAAGCCCCCCACAGTAATATCTGTTAGCTACTCCACTATAGTAATATCAAGATGTTTACGACTCCAATACAATAATGTCTGTTGACTACTCCACTACAGTAATATCTGTTTACTACACCACCACAGTAATATCAAGCTGTTGACTACTCCACCACAGTAATATCAAGCTGTTGGCTACTCCACCACAGTATTATCAAGCTGTTGGCTACTCCACCACAGTAATATCAAGCTGTTGGCTACTCCACCACAGTAATATCAAGCTGTTTGCTACGTCACCACAGAATTGTCCACTCTTTATAGAAGGGAAGGTAGAGAATTATAGTTAGAGTTTTGACAGCTCCATGAGAAGCCGGTTGTGTCCTAAATCACAATTTATTCCATATATAGTGCATCTCTTTTGACCATGGCACACATAGTGCTCTGGTCAAAAAAAGTGCTCTATAGGGAATAGGGGGTATTTTGGGATGCAGTCGACCACTTCCTCTCCACATGTTTGTAATTTATTTGAGTCTTTCTGCTCCGACAACGACAGCCAGGATTGATTAAAACAAACAGCTGTCCAATATAATTAGGATATAATCATAGCATGGAGCTTTGTTATCTCTGTCAGATATTTATACAAACTGAATGCAGGACTTGTGCAAAGGTGTAAAAATATAAATCAACTGAGTTTTAAATCGGCACAATAAAACTGTTGGAGAGAGGCTCAAGACAAGTGTATGTTTATTTTAACAATAGGCTTTGTGTGGTTTTCATGGTTGGTCTTTGTAATTATTGTGTTGAGAGAAAATATATGGTGTACGTATTTGTTAAAGTATTACTACCTATTCTATAGAACATGCCAGAAATCCAGAAAACAAGCTGGTGTAAGAGATATCAAGACCAAACAGAGTCTGCCAGACAAAACAGTGCCTTGAAAACTATGTGAATAGAGAGAGATAAAAAATAAAATAAAAACAGGAGAAACAAGCCAAGTTCTGTAACAAGCCAGCCGTATCCAAACTAAAGCCACTCTCTTGGTAGCGAACCAGACAACGTGCAGATGGATTTGAGATTCACGGTGGGGTGAGGGATTAGGAAGGTACTATAGATTAGCATATACTATACTGCACCACATCCAGGGGGGAAGATACAGCTCAATGAGTTACCTAGCTACCTTCTCCCGCCTATACACTTCTACATCCCAACATCACACATATAGAAAAGAGAGAGAGAGAAACCATGTTGTCATGATAACAGCAGGCTGCCTTCCAATCCCCCCCTCCCCCATCCCTTTTGAATGATAAACAGTGTTAACTTTAGGAGTGGATGAGAGCATATATGAGTTGCTGTCTAATAAAGATCGTCCTGGGATGCATCACCTAGACCTGGACCAAATCTGTTTGGTGAAAATTGAGTAGCGATTACAGCTGTGAGTCTTTCTGGGTTATTCTCTAAGAGTTTAACACACCTGGATTGTACAATATTTGCACATTATTATTAATAAATTCTTCAATCTCTGTCAAGCTCGTTGTTTATCATTGCTAGACAGCCATTTCCAAGTCTTGCCATTACATTTTCAAGACGATTAAAGTCAAAACTGTAACTAAGGCCACTCAGGAACATTCCATGTCGTCTTGGTAAGCAACTCCAGTGTACATTTGCTGTTGGGTTTTTAGTTATTGTCCTGCTGAAAGTTGCATTTGTCTCTTAGAGTCTGTTGGAAAGCAGACTGAACCATGTTTTCCTCTAGGATTTTGCCTATCCTAAAAGAAAATGTTTATTCTGTACAGGCTTCGTTATTTTCACTCTGTCATTTATGTTATTATTGTGTAAGTAACTACAATGTTGTTGATCCAGCCTCAGTTTTCTCCTGTCACAGCCATTAAACTCTGTATCTGTTTTAAAGTCACCATTGGCCTCATGATGAAAATCCCTGAGTGGTGTCCTTCCTCTCAGGCAGCTGAGTTAGAAAGGACGCCTGTATCTTTGTATTGATACACCATCCAAAGTGTAATTATTAACTTCACCATGCCCCGAAAGACTCATGTGAAGGCCAAATTACAGAGGAGAACCACTTGATGCAATTAAATCCTTTAAGATTTGGGAAAACTCAAGGGCTGGATGGCGTACCAGGGGAGTTATACCAAACCTTTTTTGACATTCTCAGAGGACCGTTATTAGCATGTTTTAACCACTCCTATAACAATTGTAGATTAACAGATACTCAACAAGAAGGTCTGATTACATTACTACTGAAACAGGATTTAAGAGGTATATGTAAAGATCCAGTCCATTTAAAAATGTGGAGATCCCTTACACTTCAGTGTCGTGATGCAAAAATTCTAGCAAAATGCATAGCACATAGAATTAAAAAGGTGTTGTCGGACAGTTTTTTTTACATGGACGATACATTGGAGATAATATAAGACAAGTACTGGAAACAATAGAACACTATGAAATATCTGGAAACCCAGGCCTGGTATTCATAGCTGACTGGAATATTTCAATTTTGGAGAATCTCTTAATACTTATTCTCAGAAAATATTAAACTGTCAAGAGGAGGTTGTCCACTATTGGCATATCTATTTAATATGGCCATTGAAATGTTAGCTATTAAAACCGATCCATTTTAAGCCCTGGGTTACAAATCCAGGGCTTAAAAACAAACATGTCATTGTATGCTGATAATTAATTAATTAATGTTTTCTTTAAATCCACAATTAGAATCCCTCCACAGCCTCATAGAGGATCTAGGTACTTTTTCTAACCTCTCTGGACTAAAACCAAATTATGATCAGCATACTATATTACATATTGGAAAAAAAAACTACTTTCACGTGACCATGTAGTTTACCAATGAAATGGTCTGACGGGGATGTGGACATACTCGGTGTACAAATCCCGAAAGAAAGGATCTCACTACAATACATTTTAATAGAAAGTTTGCAAAAATAGCTAAGATCTTGCTACAATGGAAAGGAAAATACCTTTCTATTTGTGGAAAAATCACCCTGATTAATTAGTTTACCTATTGTCTTAGGGTCTTGCTTACATCTAGCGGCCTATTTTTAAATGATATCAGCCAAAAATTGTCCACTTTATTTGTGTCAAATGTCAATCCAGACAAAATTAAACAGGTCTTTTTATATAATGAATATGAATTCAGAGGGCAGAAATGATTCAATATTAAAGCATTAGACCTCTCACTAAAGGTGTCAGTCATACAAAAGTTACACTTAAAACTGGTTCTCTAGCAGGTTAGTAGGAATGTCTCACCCCATGTTCAAAGAATGGCCTTTTTCCCTTTATTCAGATTACAACTTTTGGTTATTTGAAAATGAAATGATCTTCAAAATATCGCTATTTTTATAACAAGCCATAGAAAATTGGTTTCAATTTCAGTTTAATCCACGAGAAAACACAGAATAAATAGCATAACAAATATTGTGGTTAAACTGAAATATACTCATTGATAAAAAGGATTATAATAAAAATATATATATATATTTGGTATAATCTTTGTTAATGATATCATAAATAGGACTGGTGGCATTATGGCAATGGTGTGCAAAGCTGTCACCAAGGCAAGGGTTGGCTACTTTGAAGAATCTAAAATCTAAAATATATTTTGATTTGTTTAACACTTTTTTGGTTACTACATGATTCCATATGTGTTATTTCATAGTTTTGATTTCTTTAATATTATTCTACAATGTAGCAAATAGTTAAAATAAAGAAAAACCTTTGAATGAGTAGGTGTGTCCAAACGTTTGACTGATACTGTATAAATAATGGATTTTAATAGTATGTCCTTCTCCATTGATCACTTATATCAGTGAACTATGTATTGAACTACTGCAGTTCCACAGCAAGGGGAGGGGGGGATCTAAAGCATGGCAAAATAAACCAGAACACCATTCACCAACAACCATCTCTCCACAGTCCAGATCATAGTGCAAGCCTGCTCAGTTGTAGATTAAGAATATTTTGCACTTTGCATCCCTGCAATGTACAGTTGAGATGAAGCCTGAAGAAATTGTTGTCCTTGTTAAATATTGTGTAAAGCATCACTTTATATGACTCATTTGAATATACATGTTCCTTGTCAGGACAGTAATTACTTCATCATTAGAGCTCTGGCAATGAGAACTATGTAATGGAGGAGGGTCAGTGAACCAGTCACAAGATGAGTAACCTTGTCTGAGACCTGGAGACTTGGATTAGCTCTCCATGCTAAAGGATAGACTTTAGTTCAAAGGGTTAACACTGTATTGTGGTGAGTCTTGCAGGAGGCTTCATCCCTGCCGGGCAGATATGGACAAGCTCAAGGCTTTACATACAGAACAGAATTCAATGAAGTGAACTTCGAGGCCTATGTTAAATGTTGCAATATACAATATGTGAGAAAAATTTATTTATTGTAAGAAAACGAAAGTGAAAAATAGATGAACGGTAACAAAAGATACGAAGGTCATGCGTCGCAATATAATTCCGTTTGCTGTTATGTGTTCTGGCCGATGTTAAAGCGGGGAAAAAGGGTGCTGTGTCTTTTGTTGCCGTAGGAACAAGTCAGGTAGAGCTGTGCCATCAAATGTAGAGCAACTGAGAGAATTTGAAAATAACATTGTTTGCACATCGCTGAGTCTTACAACAAACTTTGAATTAGAAACTATAAAAAGAAGCAATCCAAACAGAGAACGCAACACATTTTTTCAATTTCAAGAACTGAATTGAATGTATTCCCGCACCTTCAGGGCTTTGATGTGGTACAAAGAAGCTCTTGAAGAAAACAACATTAATGTGAAGAAGAGTGTCCTTTCATGACAATTAAAGAATTAGCCATGCATACAAGACAAGACAGATCTAACACCTCACAAACAACACAAAGGGAAATCTGCTTAAAAGGAATGGTTTTTGGTTGAAGCTACTTGTATTTCATTGACCTGACTAATGAAAAAGCGAAACAACAACTCTGTCCTTTCGTTAAACATATTGTTAATGTCATGCTGAAAACAGCGCCTTCATTAAACATATTGTTAATGTCAGGCTGAAAACAGCACCTTCATTAAACATATTGTTAATGTCAGGCTGAAAACAGCACCTTCATTAAACATATTGTTAATGTCAGGCTGAAAACAGCACCTTCATTAAACATATTGTTAATGTCATGCTGAAAACAGCACCTTCATTAAACATATTGTTAATGTCAGGCTGAAAACAGCACCTTCATTAAACATATTGTTAATGTCAGGCTGAAAACAGCACCTTCATTAAACATATTGTTAATGTCAGGCTGAAAACAGCACCTTCATTAAACATATTGTTAATGTCAAGCTGAAAACAGCACCTCCATTAAACATATTGTTAATGTCAGGCTGAAAACAGCACCTCCATTAAACATATTGTTAATGTCAGGCTGAAAACAGCACCTTCATTAAACATATTGTTAATGTCATGCTGAAAACAGCACCTTCATTAAACATATTGTTAATGTCATGCTGAAAACAGCACCTTCATTAAACATATTGTTAATGTCAGGCTGAAAACAGCACCTTCATTAAACATATTGTTAATGTCATGCTGAAAACAGCACCTTCATTAAACATATTGTTAATGTCAGGCTGAAAACAGTGGCTTCATTAAACATATTGTTAATGTCATGCTGAAAACAGCACCTTCATTAAACATATTGTTAATGTCAGGCTGAAAACAGCGCCATCATTACAATCTTCCTTGGCTGTCTTGTTCTTTGTTTCCAAGTTAAACTTTACAGGTAGCGACGGGCCCATATCATAAGGTTAATGGACGTAGAGCATGTATATGTACAGGGAGTGGTTCCACTCCCTGAGTGTTTTGCCTTAGCGTGAATATATTTGGCTTAAGGATGAATAAAATAAATGGTTGAGAAAATGCATTGGGAAATTGATAGGAAATGGCATGCAGTAGTGTCAGACTTACGTTGGCAGAGGTTATCTTGCCGAGGAGACAGACCTCCTGTAAATACACATGGTGAAATAAAGTTATTGCATGCTGTCTATGATTATATGCATGCTGCATTCAACCACACTATTGACTTTACATGTGATTAAGAGTCAAGCCTTAAAGATGTTTAATATGGAATATCATCCCCAGGGATACACATTTTTGTTTGTTTTTGTTTTTGTTATTTTTGTTATTTTGTCTGGTTGTCGTTGGAAAACGCTCCGATAAATGTTTGCGATATAGGCAGGTCAAAGTTCATCTATAAGCTCTAAGATAGCTTCCTGTTTCAGAAAATAATCTAGTCTTTAGATCTATATTGATTTCTTAGGAAGAGCACAAAGGTTGTAAGTCAAATTGTTAATACTGCTCCGTTGGAAAATACACCCTTGTAAGAAATGTTCAATGCAGAACCTGACATCACCACGACAACACAAGCCAGTAATAACTGACACTCTGATGAAGATGTGTTGGCATGTCAGCGGTGAAGAAAAACTGAATATCAAATGAAGCATAAACAATTAACAATAAAACAATGACAAGCTTCTAAATTGGGAACAAAAGAGGCTCGCAAGGCTGCAGAATAGAGCATCCTCTCCCAGGGGACCAGATAACAGCTCATAGAGAGATAACAATATTACATTTTTAATCACCACATTTGTTTTTCTTTGTACTGTGTATAATAATCTGACTACATGACTTGATTTGCAAAGAAAAAAGAGAGATCTGAGGGAGAAGGGACACATTGATGAGGAGAACAAACTGAGAGGGTTACTGACTGATGTCTGAGGGTGAAGGGAAACATTGATGAGGAGAACAAGCTGAGAGGGTTACTGACTGACGTCTGAGGGTGAAGGGAAACATTGATGAGGAGAACAAGCTGAGAGGGTTACTGACTGATGTCTGAGGGTGAAGGGAAACATTGATGAGGAGAACAAGCTGAGAGGGTTACTGACTGACGTCTGAGGGTGAAGGGAAACATTGATGAGGAGAACAAGCTGAGAGGGTTACTGACTGATGTCTGAGGGTGAAGGGAAACATTGATGATGATGACAAGCTGAGAGATTTACTGACTAAGGTGAAATGATTCAAGAGTACTGTATCAACACACCAAGAAACCACACCACTAATGTGAATGATGAACAGGAAGTGAGTATATTTATACAGGATGTACAGTATATGTCAACAAATCGAGAGACTACAAACCAAGCTATGTATTTCCTTTAGCCTATGCAAACCAATTTGCAGGCGAACCATAAGAATGCATTGGTGAAGTTAAACTGTGTTCTTGTCTCACAGCAGTGAAAAATAGAGCAACCTGTTAACATTCAGAAATGCGACTTAGCCTGCGGTCTGGCTAGCCAGAGGACCATACAGTATGTGTGTGCAGCCCAATAATGGAAAATGTCAATACGTCATTGGAGCACTGCCGGTGTCCCAAATGACACCCTATTCCCTAAATATAGTGCGCTACATTTGACCAGGATCCATAAGTCGCTTTTTAAAATTTGTGCGCTATATAGGAAATAGGGTGTCATTTGGGTCTGAGACACTCTTTTCTGAGGCTAGCAGTAGAGGATTGGAAAGGTAAAGGGGGATACCTAGACAGTTGTCCAACTGAATGCGTTCAACTGAAATGTGTCTTCCGCATTTAACCCAACCCCTCTGAATCAGAGATTAATCGGAGGACGGGTATAGATAATGAAATCCTTTAAGGTTTAGAGGTAAATGGGGTAGAAGTTAAAAATGTACTTTTAAGATTATTGCCCTTAAATTATTAGATTGTTGAGGGCAAACACTGCCATGTGACTCCTTCCTCAGGCAGTGTAAGAAAAGAGTAATCAACCCAAACTAATGAGCAAATACCTGGTCAAACCATGAAAAGAAGAGATGTGTTGGTTGTAGAACAAAATTTGATTGATCTGAACTGCCTGGGTATTGAACATCTAAAGCTAGTCTGATTACCTCATTTCAGTCTAACATTAGGTAGCTAGATCAGTATAACTGGATCACCACAGAGAATTAGTGGGCTGTAGTTGGTCCACTTAGCTAGCGTTAATATTATCTTGTCATTGAGACTGAAACCTGATATACATATTTTTTATGATTTAATGCATCAAACATGAAGACAAAGTTAGGAACTGACATTCTGTACTTGTCAACATTGTTTGAAGAGGTGTTTAATTTACATTCTTAAGCGTACATTTTCGGTAAGTAGCTGTCAAACAGTTACCTTTGGTACTATTTATTATTCAACATTTCACGACGTAAATAGCTTTGTGTTACAGACCTCACCAACCAATTAAATGTTTGATACCGCGACACAGTCGAACAGAGAAAGTTCTTCAAAAGGTGACTGTAATGTTGCCTTAGTTTTCTAGCAAATGTATAATCACAGTTTACAGGAGAGAATAATGTGTGATCCGTCTCTGTAGTGCTGGGTCGCTGACCCTCTCCTCTCCATCTTTACGCCTCTCCAGACCACTGGTTTCCATGCACCCACAGCCATGCCTGGTAGAGAGATGGAGATAAGTGCATGTGATGGTACCCACATCAAAATGGTAGAAGAGTGTCTTAGCGAGCAGAAGCAGTGGGACTCGAAACGCGGCTTTGATCATTCTCAGCTTTCTGATCATTAAAATATTGGATAAATAATTGATTAAAACCAGAGCTCTGTATTCCAATTTATTCCAACCTTGACACTCGTCTTGTCTTTCGCTTTATATCAATAAGTATGTGGGTACAACTCAGAGAGGTACATGGAAGAATTCTGCCTCTCCATCCAGCTTCTTTAAATAATACATAAAACATTATGTACTGACATCACTTACAGTCTGTAGATCTAATATGAACAACAAGCATATTGTTCAAGGTCACATACACTTTCTCCCTTGTTGTTACTGTATGGTTATAACCCTCTTTCTCCCTTGTTGATACTGTATGGTTACAACCCTCTTTCTCCCTTGTTGATACTGTATGGTTATAACCCTCTTTCTCCCTTGTTGATACTGTATGGTTATAACCCTCTTTCTCCCTTGTTGATACTGTATGGTTAAAACACTCTTTCTCCCTTCTTGATACTATATGGTTATAACCCTCTTTCTCCCTTGTTGATACTGTATGGTTATAACCCTCTTTCTCCCTTGTTGATACTGTATGGTTATAACCCTCTTTCTCCCNCCCCCCTTTTGCCCTCAGAACAGCCTCAGCTCAGTTTGTCGGGGTATGGACTCTACAAGGTCTCGAAAGCGTTCCACAGGGATGCTGGCCCATGTTGACTCCAATGCTTCCCACAGTTGTGTCAAGTTGGCTGGATGTCCTTTGGGTGGTGGACCATTCTTTATACACATGAGAAACTGTTGTGGATCGAGAAAAATGCAGCAGCATTGCAGTTCTTGACTCAAACCGGTGTGTCTGTCACCTACAATACTACCATACCCCGTTCAAAGGCACTTCAATATTTTGTCTTGCTCATACACCCTCTGAATGGCACACATACACAATCCATGTCTCAATTGTCTCAAGGCTTAAATATAATTATTTAACCTGTCTCCTCCCCTTCATCTACACTGATTGAAGTGGATTTAACAAGTGACATCACTAAGGGATTATAGCTTTCACCTGGTCAGTCTATGTCATGGAAAGAGTGAGTGTTCTTAATGTTTTGTACACTCAGTGTACTGTATATGCACTGTACATGTGTGTGTGCGTGTGAGTGAGTGCTTTCCTACCATATGTATTTGTATGAGTTTATGTGTGTGTTTATGTCTCTGTGTGCCAGTGTGTGAAAGCCCCTGAGTATAATGTATGATAACAACCTCTCCATGAGCCTGAAATAGCACAGTGCTGTATGCCTCTTCCTTCAGTAGCTACAGAGTGCACTGCCATGCCTCAAAGCTTTGTTATGTTAATGTCCATTGATGTTGAAACTGTGAGTGACAAAACAACAGTGAAAAACAACAGGAAAGCTCCGATGCTTTCACATATTTCTGAGTATTTGCGTAACACAGCTTCAGGCAACTAAATGTCTCATAGTTGGATTCACTTTCAGGTACTTACTTTGTTTATTGTTTGTGTCTTTCATTTTGGGGGTGTGAGGAGAGTGTTGTATAAGTGATCCTTTGTCACTTCCTCAATTTTAAATGCATTTTTGTCTATCAAGACATCAGTATCGCCATGGTAATACTTTTATCTTTTATAATCACATAAGCAGCTATATTTACTAGGGTCATGAAAACAAATCTTTTCAGTATACAAATGTCCTATAATGGTGGTAGGTGTCTAGTGCTAGGGATGTCATGTTACCATCAACCATGTGTGACAGAATTTAGCATCAGCCCCTGTTCCCACCTTGCCTCCACCTCTTCCTGTCCTGGTCCCTTTTAAGATGGCTGCCACCGGCCCACTAGATGAAAGCGATGAAAGCTCGCTCCCACTGTCGGTGATCTGCAGCGATTCTCCCCTCTCCAATCGATCCAGTTCACTAATTTATACTGATTAATCAATAATCACCCTCTTAGTTTGTCCAAGGAGGAATTCGATCTGGGAAGGGTGGGATATCGAGCAGTGACCCCCTCCCCTCACACACACCCTCTAACATTCTCTCTCTCACTCTCTCACACACACACATGCACGTGCGCTCTCACACCCACCCACACACACACACACAAACATGCACACATTCACACACGCATGAATATGCACGCTCACACACACCTACAACCCGGCCAAATGACAACTGGGCAAGATGAGAATGAGACAGTAATATGAACCGAAGCTAAAGAGGAGTGTTTGATCTGCAGTTAGCATTTCATGACAGTCACACAGACAGGAAGTGTAGTATAGTCCCAGACGTCTTCTAGTGCAGAGGTGGTAGGGTATGAGCAGGCATCAGTAGGGCCAATCGGCTGCACTCAGGAAAAGTGCTTTGGGTCACAAATCTGGGCCCCTATCGGTGAGCAGGAGACCAGGTCACGAGGTGAGATCCAGATGAGGATAGCATTTAAGCTGACCACAAGAGATCAGGGCCCTAAAGTTGCTTACTTGACAACATCTGATCACACTGTGCAGTGTTAGGTAGCCCTGCGACAGGGGTCAGAGAGAGAGAGAAAGAGAGAGAGAACGAGGGAGGAAGACAGAGGGAAAAGGAGGGAGGAAGACACAGAGAGAGCGAGATAAACAAAGAAATAAAAATGGCAGTACAGATACAGAGCAAATAAGAGACTGAGTTAGACCAGGGG
>QNTS01002205.1:116921-130011 GCA_003317085.1 Hucho hucho
GTCTGTCTAGGTAGTAAGTGAAGATCTGTGTACTGTCTGTCTAGGTAGTGAGTGAAGATCTGTGTACTGTCTGTCTAGGCAGTGAGTGAAGATCTGTGTACTGTCTGTCTAGGTAGTGAGTGAAGATATGTGTACTGTCTGTCTAGGTAGTAAGTGAAGATCTGTGTACTGTCTGTCTAGGTAGTGAGTGAAGATCTGTGTACTGTCTGTCTAGGTAGTGAGTGAAGATCTGTGTACTGTCTGTCTAGGGCAGTGAGTGAAGATATGTGTACTGTCTGTCTTGGTAGTGAGTGAAGACCTGAATCTTTCGTTTTCTACTGAACGGGATGAAATGTAGTGTATGATGCGATAAATTAAGTCTTAAAACTTTGACTCCGGGGCCCTTAATAGTTTAACACTAATGAGATCTGGGTGCTCCCTCCCTCCTTCCAGTCACCACAGTCAGTCTGCTCACTTCACAGTTTATTTAACAGTGTAAATAACTTTAAAGACGTGAAGACAGAAGCAGAGAGAGAGCATAGAGAGAGCTCATCTTGGCTGAGCTGCCAAAACAATCCCACTCGTTTCATTCCTATTACTTCAGTCGTGACCGGAGGATCTCTTTGGTGAGTAGTGAGAACAGTTATAGTCAACTGCTGTTCAACTGTGTGAATTCTTTGAAATGACGGTCAAGACCGAGCTGTCATGACAGCTCAGTTCTCCAGTGTCAATGTGGGGGCCGTGGACTTGTGCTACCGAGAGACGGGTTTGGGTTGCTTGTGTTTATTAACACAGGGTAGGAGACGGCTCTCTCACAGTTCAGTCGGCACTGTCGGTGTCAGTGTTTCATAGCTGCAGGCCTACTCCTATCTACTGACATTACTGTGTGAACCTGACATGGCTCAAGTGTACATTCCTTACCATACATTTCTTGTAAATTTGAGATTGTAGGCGATCAGTCTGTTTTACATTTTAAACAATACATCTAAGAAAATGAAATAAAAATTGGTAAAGAAACTTTTCACCATTTCAACGTATGCTGCTTTATTTGGGTTTTGTTCTTGCTTAACGACCTATAGCTAGTTACTGACACAAAAATAAGGGAAGATCTCTTTACACTGCAAGGGTTAATAGGTGTGAATTCTGCCAGTTTGAGATATGCCGCCCTGGCCTGAGTGCGTAATGGGGTTGTAGTTTACTTTCATGTAGCAATATGTAACTTTTTGGGTGAACCGACCAAATTCAAATATAATTGTCAGTTATAGATCTGTCATTCTCATTGAAAGCAAGTCTAAGAACTGTAGATCTGTTCTATGTGGGCTATTTCTATGCTTCCAGTTCTTAAGTTTAGCTTTTGAGTCTTTGGGTTTTGAACACCAGCTTCAAACAGCTGTTAATACTATATTTTTTGCTATGAGAAATATATTTCGCTTTAGATGGTACAATAATTCTCTACACTATACTAGCTTATTTGGTAACGTAAACTAAACTAAGCTAACTATTAGAGATTTAGCAACCAGGAAATGGCAGAGATTTAGCAACCAAGTAATAATGTCACCACTGTGTTCAAACCTATTTTGATTTACAAGTGGACATTCATCAGCTTATTATTATTACGTGGTGAGTGTTTCCTCTGAACAATCCCTTTCTCTCAAAGCGAGCAAGCCCCCCAGTAGCACTCAGAGATAATAACGCAGGCAGAATTAGGCCGATATCCGTTAATGATCAAAATCCAGAAAAGAGACGTTCAATTCTACAACCTCCTAAAAGGAAGCGATTCCCAAACCTTCCATAATATAGCCATCACCGACAGAAAAATAAACCTGGAGAAGAGCACCCTAAGCAAGCTGGTCCTGGGGCTCTGTTCACAAACACAAACAGACCCCACAGAGCCCAAGGACAGCAATACAATTAGACCCAACCAAATCATGAGAAAACAAAAAGATAATTACTTGACACATTGGAAAGAATTTACAAAAAAACAGAGCAAACTAGAATGCTACAGACTCAGTAAGCATAGCCTTGCTATTGAGAAAGGCCGCCAAAGGCAGACCTGGTGGAAACTGAGCTGCCCTTCCTAACCTCCTGCCAAATGTATGACCATATTAGAGACACATATTTCCCTCAGATTACACAGACCCACAAAGAATTTGAAAACAAATCCAATTTTGATAAACTCCTGTATCTATTGGGTGAAATACGAGTGTACCATCACAGAAGCAAGATTTGTGACCTGTTGCCACAAGAAAAGGGCAACCAGTGAAGAACAAACACCACTGTAAATACAACCTATATTTATGCTTCCCATTTGTACTTTAACTATTTGCACATTATTATAACACTGTATATATACATAATATGATATTCGAAATGGCTTTATTCTTTTGGAACTTCCGTGAGTGTAATGTTTACTGTACTTTATTTCACTTTTGTTTATTATCTATTTCCCTTGCTTTGGCAATGTTAACATATGTTTCCCATGCTAATAAAGCCCCTTAAATTGAATTGAAATGTAATTTAATTGAATTGAAATTGAATTAAATTGAATTGAATTGAATTGAAATTGAAATTGAATTGAAATTAAAATTGAAATTGAATTGAGAGAGAGGATGCAACATATTGATTGTCCTCAGTACCAGCGGCTAGCCCCTCCTGATTTCATTAGGCTGCCTGGTGTTAATTACTCCTCACTCTAACCTTTCCCTGTTTCATTTGGACCGACAAAATTGGCTGAATTAAAGAAGAGGCCTACGTCCCAAATGGCACCATATTCTCATATAGTGCACTACTTTTTACCAGAGCCTTGTCAAAAGTGGTCCACTATACAGGGAATAGGGTGCCATTTTGAACGAACTTGAGGTGAGAATAAAAGGCAGAATAGCTTGTCGTGTTTGTTGGATCCCTGAGCCGACTCCCAAGCGGCGTCATAATTAAAACAGTTCATCAATGTTCTTCTTTGCTCATTAAACTATGCTGGAGAAGGAGGCTAAGAGGTCATAGTTCTGGGAGAGAGGACTCATTTATGACATCATGTCACTGGTCTGATCTGGTTTGTTGTCTAGGTAGTTACAGCAGTTATGTGTTTTTCATGTGTTTTATTTAAATACACAATTGGCTTTCTACTTATTTGATCATCTTTCTTTATTAATTTATTAGTCTATTTCTCTTCTTGGGACTAACACCGTGATCTCAGAGTATATCTCAAAAAGGGCACTTCAACTCCTAAGAACTTAAAGGAAGGGTTAAATGTAGGAATAAATACATGTACAGTCGTGCCCAAAAGTCTTGAGAATGACACAAATATAAATTTTCACAAAGTCTGCTGCCTCAGTTTGTATGATGGCAATTTGCATATACTCCAGAATGTCATGCAGAGTGATCAGATGAATTGCAATTAATTGCAAAGTCCCTCTTTGCCATGCAAATGAACTGAATCCCCAAAAAACATTTCCACTGCATTTCAGCCCTGCTACAAAAGGACCAGCTGACATCATGTCAGTGATTCTCTCGTTAACACAGGTGTGAGTGTTGACGAGGACAAGGCTGGAGATCACTCTGTCATGATTGAGTTCGAATAACAGACACCTTGCTATAAGACAAAAGTGATAACTAAGTGGCTCGGGGAACAAAACATCAATATTTTGGGTCCATGGCCAGGAAACTCCCCAGACCATAATCCCATCGAGAACTTGTGGTCAATCCTCAAGAGGCGGGTGGACAAACAAAAACTCACAAATTCTGACAAACTCCAACGTAACTAATACGTTCTTACCCGACGGTAGTCAGTCCTACACCGGGTCTTCAATTAACTGTCGTACGGTCCCGCCTAACGTCTCCAGAACTTTTTCTTCCCAGTTGTGACGTTTATAACTGAGAAACGTAGTTGAAGTTGTAATTGTCAATAAAAGCCTTTGACACTTATGAAATGCTTGTAATTATACTTCAGTATTCCATAGTATCATCTAATAAAAATATCTAAAGACACTGAAGCAGCAAACTTTGTAGAAATGTATATTTGTCTCATTCTCAAAACTTTTGGCCACGACTGTAGGGTTAAATGTAGGAATAATCATATGATGCGTATATGATCCGGCATATACTTTTGTATTGTAAGTTATAAGAGAAAATATACATCACATCTAATTCTAACGTCACAGATGACACAATAGAATAAGCTTTAGAAGATCACGATCATGATCATGACGAATTGCGACAATGTCCTTCAATCCTTAAAAGATATACTGAACAAAAATATAAACGCAACATGTGAAGTGTTGGTCTCATGTTTCATGAGCTGAAATAAATGAGCCCAGAAATGTTCCATACGCACAAAAAGCTTATTTCTCAAAAATGTTGCACAAAGGTTTGTTTACATCCCTGTTAGTGAGCATTTCTCCTTTGCTCACATAATCCATACACCTGACAGGTGTGGCATGTCAAGAAGCTGATTAAACAGCATGATCATTACACAGGTGCGTGTTGTGCTGGGGAGAATGAAAGGCCAGTCTAAAATGTGCAGTTTTGTCATACAACACAATGTCACAGATTTCTAAAATTTGAGGGAGTATGCAATTGGCATGCTGACGGCAGGAATGTCCACCAGAGCTGTTGCAAGAGAATTGAATGTTATTTTCTCTACCATAAGCCACATCCAATGTTTTTTTTAGAGAATTGGCCAAACCAGCCTCACAGTCGCAGACCATTTTTAACCACGCCAGCCCTGCCCAGTCATGTATTTGTATTTGTATTTATTATGGATACTCATTAGTTCCTGCCAACGCAGCAACTGCTCTTCCTGGGGTCCAGCAAAAAAAATTAAGGCAGTTACACAATTTTAAAAACATTACAATACATTCATAACATATTTCACAACATATTAAGTTTGTGCCCTCAGGCCCCTACTCCAACTACAACATATCAACAGTACTAAATCCATGTGTACGTGTGTGTATTGTGCGTATGCTATCGTGTGTGCGCATGCATGTGTCTGTAACTGTGTGTGTGTCTCTTCACAGTCCCCACTGTTAAGGTGTATTTTCACCTGTTTTTTAAAATCTATTTTTACTGCTTGCATCAGTTACTTGATGTGGAATAGAGTTCAAATCAAATCAAATGTTATTTGTCACATACACATGGTTAGCAGATGTTAATGCGAGTGTAGCGAAATACTTGTGCTTCTAGTTCTGACCATGCAGTAGTGTAGTCATGGCTCTATGTAGTACTGTGCGCCTCCCATAGTCTGTTCAGCTCGGTGCATTCAACATGTCAACATCACAAATACAAGTAGTGATGAAGTCAATAACTCCTCCACTTTGAGCAAGGAGAGATTGACATGCATATTATTAATGTTAGCTCTTTGTGTACATCCAAGGGCCAGACCTGATGCCCTGTTCTGTTACAGTTTCAATTTTCCTAAGTCCTTCTTTGTGGCACCTGACTACACGACTGAACAGTAGTCCAGGTGCGACAAAACTAGGACAAGTAGGACCTGCCTTGTTGATTGTGTTGTTAAGAGGGTAGAGCTTCGCTTTATTATGGACAGACTTCTCCCAATCTTAGCTACTGTTGTACCAATATGTTTTGACAATGACAGTTTACATTCCATTTTTACTACAAGCAGTTTTGTCATGTCAAATCAAATCAAATCAAACTGTATTTGTCACATGCGCCGAATACAACAAGTGTAGACCTTACCGTGAAATGCCTTTAAACAACAATGCAGTTCAAGAAGAGTTAAGAAAATATTTACCAAATAACTTTTTCTGTAAAACCTTTTGAGGATCTAGGGACCCATGCTAAATCTTTTCAGTCTCCCGAGGGGGAAAAGGTTTTGTCGTGCACTCTTCACAACTGTCTTGGTGTGTTTGGATCATGATAGTTTGTTGGTGTTGTGGACACCAAGGAACTTGAAACTCTCGACCCGCTCCGCTACAGCCCCGTCGATGTTAATGGGGGCCTGTTCGGCCCGCCTTGTCCTATCGTCCATGATCAGCTCCTTTGTCTTGCTCACATTGAGCGAGAGGTTGTTGTCCTGGCACCACACTGCCAGTTATCTGACCTCCTCCCTATAGGCTGTCTCATCATTGTCGGTGATCAGGCCTACCGCTGTTATGTTGTCAGCAAACTTAATGATAGTGTTGGAGCCGTGTTTGGCCACACAGTCGCGGGTGAACAAGGAGTACAGGAGGGGACTAAGTACACACCCATGAGGGGCCCCAGTGTTGAGGATCAGCGTGGCAGACGTGTTGTTGCCTACCCTTACCACCTGGGGGCGGCCATTCAGGAAGTCCAGGATCCAGTTGCAGAGGGAGGTGTTTAGTCCCAGGGTCCTTAGCTTAGTGATGAGCTTCGTGGGTACTATGGTGTTGAACGCTGAGCTGTATTCAATGAGCAGCATTCTCAAATAGGTGTTCCTTTTGTCCAGGTGGGAAAGGGCAGTATGGAGTGCGATTGAGATTGGGTCATCTGTTGATCTGTTGTGGCGGTATGCAATTTGTAGTGGGTCTAGGGTATCCAGGAGGATGCTGTTTATGTGAGCCATGACCCGCCTTTCAAAGCACTTCATGGCTACAGATGTGAGTGTTACGGGGCAGTAATAATTTAGTCAGGTTACCTTTGCTTCCTTGGGCACAGGGACTTTGGTGGTCTGCTTGAAACATGTAGGTATTACAGACTCGGTCAGGGAGAGGTTGAAAATGTCAGTGAAGACACTTGCCAGCATGCTTTGAGTACACGTCCTGGTAATCCATCTGGCCCTGCGGCTTTGCGAATGTTGACCTGTTTAAAGGTCTTGCTCACATTGGCTACAGAGAGCGTTATCACACAGTCATCCAGAACAGCTGGTGCTCTCGTGCATGTTTCAGTGTTGCTTGCCTCTGGTAAGGCTCGCGTACCTGGGCAGCTCGCGTCTGGGTTTCCCTTTGTAGTCCGTAATTGTTTTCAAGCCCTGACACATCTGACGAGCATCAGAGCGGGTGTAGTAGGATTCAATCTTAATCCTGTATTGACGCTTTGCTTGTTTGATGGTTCGTCTGAGGGCGTAGCGGGATTTCTGTTAAGAGTCCGGATTAGTGTCCCGCTCCTTGAAAGCGGCATCTCTAGCCTTTAGCTCGATGCGGATGTTGCCTGTAATCCATGGCTTCTGGTTGGGATATGTACAACGTCGTCGATGCACTTATTGATGAAGCCGATGACTGAGGTGGTATACTTCTCAATGCCACATATTCCAGTCTATACTAGCAAAACAGTCCTGTAGCGTAGCATCCTCGTCATCTGACCACTTCCATATTGAGCGAGGCACTGGTACTTCCTGTTTTAGTAAGCAGGAACCAGGAGGATAGAATTATTGAGAAACTGTTGAGAAAGGCCGACCTGGCTCTCAAGGGAAGACAGGCTATGTGCACAATGCACACAAAATGAGGTGGAAACTGAGCCGAGCTTCCGAACCTCATGCCCAATGTATGACCATATTAGAGACACATATTTCCCTCACATTACACAGATCCACAAAGAACTCGAAAACAAACCCGATTTTGATAAACTCCCATATCTACTGGGTGAAATACCACAGTGTGCCATCACCGCGGCAATATTTGTGACCTGTTGCCACAAGAAAATGTCAACCAGTGAAGAACAAACACCATTGTAAATACAACCCATATTTATGCTTATTTATTTTTCCTTTTGTACTTTAACCATTTGCACATCGTTACAACAATGTATATATATACATAATGACATTTGTAATGTCTTTATTATTTTGGAAATTCTGTGAGTGTAATGTTTACTGTTAATTTTTATTGTTTATTTCACTTTTGTATATTATATACTTCACTTGCTTTGGCAATGTTTACGTATGTTTCCCATGCCAATAAAGCCCCTTGAAATGAATTGAATTATGGTCAGATTTGCCAAATGGAGGGTGGGAGCTTTGTATTTATCTCTGTGTGTGGAGTAAAGGTGGTCTGTTTTTTTTTTCTCCCTCTGGTTGCACATGTGACGTCCTTGTAAAAATTTGGTAAAACTGATTTAAGTTTTTGTGTATTAAAGTCCCCGAGCGAGCGGTTCTGGATGAGCATTTTCTTGTTTGCTTATGGACTTATAGTGTTGCTTGAGTCCCCGATAAATAATAATCTCTTAAATTGTTTTAAAAGGGAAATCCCAATGGTCTGTGGTGGTAAATAGACGGCTACAAATAATATAGATGAGAAGTCCATTTGTAGATAGTGTGGTCTACAGCTTATCATAAGGTACTCTACCTCAGGTGACTAATATCTCAAGACTTCTTTAATATTAAGGTGGCAGAGAACCTAGTGGTTAGAGTGTTGGGCCAGTAACCAAAAGATTGCTGGATCAAATCCCTGAGCTGACAAGGTAAAAATCTGTCTTTCTGCCCCTGAACAAGGCAGTTAACACACTGTTCCCCGATAGACCATCATTGTAAATAAGAATTTGTTCTTAACTGACTTGCCTAGTTAAATAAAAAATGGACATTGCGTATCAGCTGTTATTGACAAAAAGACACACCCCCCCACCCTTCGTCTTAACAGAGGCAGCTTCTTCTCTGTTCTGCCGGTGAATGAAAAATCCCGCCAGCTCTATATTATCCATGTCGTCGTTCAGCCGCGACTCGGTGAAACCGAGAAAGATATTACAGTTTTTAATGTCCCGTTGGTAGGATAATTGTAATCGTAGGTCATCAATTTTATTTTCCAATGATTGCATATTAGCAAGTACAACAGATGGCAGTGGGAGTTTACTTGGTCGCCCGACCTGCGCCCTCTTTTCCTCCGTCTTTTCTTCACGCAAATGATGGGGATCTGGGCCTGTTCCCGGGAGAGCAGTATATCCTTCTCGTCAGACTCGTTGAAGGAAAAAGCTTCTTCCAGTCTGCGATGAGTAATCCCACATCTGATTTCCAGAAGTTATTTTCGGTCATAAGAGACGGTAGCAGCAACATTATGTACAAAATAAGTTACAAAACCCACATAATAGGACAGTTGGTTGTAAAACGTCAGCCATCCTCTTCGGTGCCACCATTCATTACAAAATGTTGTTGAAGTTTAGCGTTTAGTGAATGATTTGTCCCAAACATAACAGAGTAGTTAGTTACTATTCTTGGGTAGCGGGATTGACTTGCTTCCCTCCAAGCCTGAGGGCACACACTTTCTAGTAGGCTTAAACTGAAGATGTGGCAAACAGGTGTGACAATACAGTCCGCTATTATCCTCAGTAATTTTCCATCCAAGTTGTCAAACCCTGGTGGCTTGTCATTGCTGAAAAAAAGAAATAATAATTCACCTCTTTCACACTCACAGAATTCAAAATTACAATGCTTGTCTTTTAATACGTTGCCAATAGGTTGTGCTGCCAGACTTATTTGCCATACCTTTTGCCTCATCCCTCTCAACCATAAAATTTTTTAATTCGTCATCAATTCAAGGGTATATAACAGTTTTTACAGTCATTTTCTTAATACAATTAGGTTCATGCTTATTATTAACTTGTCACGTCCAGGCCTGAGAAGACAGGCTGGAGTGTTTAGTTTTGTTTTGGTGTAGGGTTTTTTCTGTTCTAGGTTATATATTTCTATGTTGGGGTAATGGTTCCCAATTAGAGACAGCTGAGTGTCGTTACCTCTAATTGGGAACCATATATATGTTTGTAGTTTTCATTAGGGGTTTGTGGGTTACTGTTTGTACATAGCTTTGTTGTTTAGTTCAAGTTATGTTCTATGTTACGATCGTCGTTCATTTTGTTGTTTTTCCCCAGTTACGTTACTTAATAAAGAATGTATACTGGATGCCTCGCTGCGCCTTGGTCTGTCCCTCACGGAGATCGTGACAGAATAACCCACCACAAAAGGACCAAGCAGCGTTGTTTAAAGGAGTCCTGGACATGGGAGGAGATATTAGCTGGTAAGGGGCCTTGGAGGAAAACGACGGAGCATCGTCACCCCAAGAAGGAGATGGAAGCGGTGAAGACTGAGCGAGGGAGTTTTGAGGATGTATATGGAGCGTGGAACCCGGAGAGGGAGAGATATGTTGGGACTCGCCTGGCGCGGAAACCCGAGAGGCAGCTTGAGGAGTTTGGCCGGTTCAAGATGGACTCCTGAGCTAACTCCTCGTGCTCTCTGGAGGGAGCGTCGGAGGGAGCGTCGCACTGGTAAGACGCCGTGCTATGCAGTTTTGCGCACGGTGTCCCCAGTGCGCGTTCACAGCCCGGTGCGGGAGATTCCAGCGCCACTCATCAGTCAGGGGAGGGTGAGTGTGCAGCCTGGAAGAGTGGTGCCGGCTCAGCGCTCCTGGTCTCCGGTGCGCCTCCTTGAACCAGGATTTCCTGCACCGGTTCTGCGTGCCGTGTCTCCGGTGCGTGTCCAGAGCCCGGTGCGTGAGATTCCAGCTCCACTCATCTGCCAGGGGAGGGTGAGTGTGCTACCTGGAAGAGTGGTGCCGGCTCTGCGCGCTAGGTCTCCAGTACACCTTCTGGGACCGAGATATCCTGCACTGGTTCTGCGTGTGGGGTCTCCGGTTCGCATCCACAGCCCAGTACGTGCTTTTCCGGCTCCGTCCACCAGGCCCCCTGTGCGCTTAGAGAGTCCAGCACGTCCAGTTCCGGCTCCACGCTCCAGGATCCCTGTGCCCGTCGTGGACTCAGCACGTCCTGTCCCTGTTCCACGCTCCAGGATCACTGTGCCCGTCGTGGACTCAGCACGTCCTGTCCCTGTTCCACGCTCCAGGATCCCTGTGCCCGTCGTGGACTCAGCACGTCCTGTCCCTGTTCCACGCTCCAGGATCCCTGTGCCTGTCGTGGACTCAGCACGTCCTGTCCTTGTTCCACGTTCCAGGATCCCTGTTCTCGCCGTGAACCCAGCACGGTCCGTTCCTGCTCCCCGCACCAGAGTCCCAGTGCGCGTCATGAGCCCAGTACGGCCCGTTCCTGCTCCCCGCACCAGAGTCCCAGTGCGCGTCATGAGCCCAGTACGGCCCGTTCTTGCTCCCCGCACCAGAGTCCCAGTGCGCGTCATGAGTCCAGTACGGCCCGTTCCTGCTCCCCGCACCAGAGTCCCAGTGCGCGTCNTTCCCAGTCCGGAGCCTCCAGAGAAGCTTCCCAGTCCGGAGCCTCCAGAGAAGCTTCCCAGTCCGGAGCCTCCAGAGAAGCTTCCCAGTCCGGAGCCTCCAGAGAAGGTTCCCAGTCCGGAGCCTCCAGAGAAGGTTCCCAGTCCGGAGCTCCCAGAGAAGGTTCCCAGTCTGGAGCTCCCAGAGAAGGTTCCCAGTCCTAAACTAACTGTTCCGGCAAATAGCCCAGTGCCTCCGGTGTGGGACCCCAAGCCAGCACGGCCGGCACCGGAGCCGCCACCTGGGACAGGAAGGACAACCCGAAGACCCCCCCAATGGACTTTTGGCGCGGTCGGAGTCCGCGCCTTTGGGGGGGGGGGGGGGTACTGTCATGTCCAGGCCTGAGAAGACAGGCTGGAGTGTTTAGATTTGTTTTGGTGTAGGGTTTTTTCTGTTCTAGGTTATGTATTTCTATGTTGGGGTAATGGTTCCCAATTAGAGGCAGCTGAGTGTCGTTACCTCTAATTGGGAACCATATATATGTTTGTAGTTTTCATTAGGAGTTTGTGGGTTATTGTTTGTACATAGCTTTGTTGTTTATTTCAAGTTATGTTCTATGTTACGATCGTCGTTCATTTTGTTGTTTTTCCCCAGTTACGTTACTTAATAAAGAATGTATACTGGATGCCTCGCTGCGCCTTGGTCTGTCCCTCACGGAGATCGTGACATAACTGAAATAAGAAATTTCATAAATGTGTCAAGTGTAGTGTCTGGTTGCTCCTCATTACACACCACAGACCAACAAATATTATTTACATCAGCAACATAGGAATTACTACGAAACTTATTCTATGACCTCTTATACACTATATTCGGCCCAGCCTTTGGAACTTTGGTTTTTCTAGATATGGCTACTATATTGTGATCACTACATCCGATGGATCTGGATACTGCTTTCAAGCACATTTCTGCAGCATTAGTAAAGACGTGATCAATACATGTTGATTTCATTCCTGTGCTGTTTGTAACTACCCTGTTAGGTTGATCGATAACCCGAACCAGATTGGAGGCACTAGTTACAGTTGGAAGTTTTCTCTTGAGTGGGCAGCCTGATGAAAGCCAGTCAATATTTAAATCACACAGAAAATATACCTCTTTATTGATATCACATACATTATCAAGCAATTCACACGTTATCCAGATACTGACTGTTAGCACTTGGTAGTCTATATCAGCTTTCCCACAAGAACGGGCTTTAGGTAAGGCAGATTAACCTTAATCCATATTACATCTATCGGCAGGTAGCCTAGTGGTTAGAGAGTTGGGCAAGTAACCGAAAGGTTGCTCGATCGAATCCCCGAGCTGACAAGGTAAAAATCTGTCATTCTGTCCCTGAACAAGGCAGTTAATACACTGTTCCCCGGTAGGCTGTTGTTGAAAATAAGAACTTGTTCTTAACTGACTTGCCTAGTTTAAAAAATACTGAACATGAGGTCAATAGGGCATTATTTTAGTTGACTGGTTTCCTTATATGAACTGTAACTCTGTTGCATGTTGTGTCTATAATGTTGTTCAGTATATATACTCTACCATCATTTTAACACTATATACAGTGAGGGAAAAAAGTATTTGATCCCCTGCTGATTTTGTACGTTTGCCCACTGACAAAGAAATTATCAGTCTATAATTTTAATGGTAGGTTTATTTGAACAGTGAGAGACATAATAACAACAAAAACATCCTGAAAAACGGATGTGAAAAATGTTATAAATTGATTTGCATTTTAATGAGGGAAAAAAGTATTTGACCCCTCTGCAAAACATGACTTAGTACTTGGTGGCAAAACCCTTGTTGGCAATCACTGAGGTCAGACGTTTCTTGTGGTTGGCCACCAGGTTTGCACACATCTCAGGAGGGATTTTGTCCCACTCCTCTTTTCAGATCTTCTCCAAGTGATTAAGGTTTCGAGGCTGACGTTTGGAAACTCGAACCTTCAGCTCCCTCCACAGATTTTCCATGGGATTAAGGTCTGGAGACTGGCTAGGCCACTCCAG
>QNTS01002205.1:137988-151246 GCA_003317085.1 Hucho hucho
GGCTAATCGGTTAGCTGTCTTCAGTTGCAGCAACGCACGGTAGGGAGGCTAATCGGTTAGCTGTCTTCAGTTGCAGCGATGCACGGTAGGGAGGCTAATCGGTTAGCTGTCTTCAGTTGCAGCGATGCACGATAGGGAGGCTAATCGGTTAGCTGTCTTCAGTTGCAGCGATGCACGGTAGGGAGGCTAATTGGTTAGCTGTCTTCAGTTGCAGCGATGCACGATAGGGTGGCTAATCGGTTAGCTGTCTTCAGTTGCAGCGATGCACGGTAGGGAGGCTAATCGGTTAGCTGTCTTCAGTTGCAGCAAAACTAGGACCATTTGCATGACTGTTGTCACATTTGTGTGTATTGACAGTACTGTAACAATGTGTTCTTTAAATTCGTAATGATCTTATTCTAGTTATACGTCTTACGGTGGCACTCTATAACAGCGGCATTCTGTTATACACTGAGTATACCAAACATTGTGTCTGTATGGTATGATAGAGCTGTCTCTCTTTCCCAGTCTCTCTCTCTTTCCCAGTCTGTATGGTATGATAGAGCTGTCTCTCTTTCCCAATCTGTATGGTATGATAGAGCTGTCTCTCTTTCCCAGTCTGTCTCTCTTTTTCTCCGTCTGTATGGTATGATAGAGCTGTCTCTCTTTCCAAGTCTGTCTCTCTTTCCCAGTTTGTATGGTATAATAGAGCTGTCTCTCTTTCCAAGTCTGTCTCTCTTTCCCAGTATGTATGGTATGATAGAGCTGTCTCTCTCCCAGTCTATATGGTATGATAGAGCTGTCTCTCTTTCCCAGTCTGTCTCTCTTTCCCAGTCTGTGTGGTATGATAAACCTGCTCTCTCTCCCAATCTTCATGGTATGATAGAGCTGTCTCTCTTTCCCAGTCTGTATGGTATGATAGACCTGTCTCTCTTTCCCAGTCTGTGTGGTATGGTAGACCTGTCTCTCTCTCCCAGTCTGTATGGTATGTTACACCTGTCTCTCTTTCCCAGTCTGTATGGTATGTTACACCTGTCTCTCTTTCCCAGTCTGTGTGGTATGGTAGACCTGTCTCTCTCTCTCCCAGTCTGTATGGTATGGTAGACCTGTCTCTCTCTCTCCCAGTCTGTATGGTATGGTAGACCTGTCTCTCTCTCTCCCAGTCTGTGTGGTATGGTAGACCTGTCTCTCTCTCCCAGTCTGTATGGTGTGGTAGATCTGTCTCTCTTTTCCACAGAAATAGGCAGCCTACTGATCATAGTAATATGTTTGTAAACAGCCAGTTTTTGCTCCAGGAGACATCTCCCATGGTCTTCCTTCTCCAAGCCTCACACTGTTTCCTGGCTGTGGAGATGCACATTAACTTATGCTCTCACAGTGCACAGTGTTGCATTGCAATGTTAAATGCCTTATTATGGCAGCTGCTGCTTAGTGCACAGCCATTTAGTGTCCATATAGTAACACGTCCTCACTCATTCCAGTGGGGATCTATCCCTCATGAAGGGGAACGTCTCCTTATCATTCAGTCCTAGGCCTTTTCATCCGCATGACACACATCCCCTTGTGTTGATGGAAATGTTAATAATGACAAATAAAGGCAATGACAGCTGTAGATGCCAGACAGTGACTATAATGATTATAAGGGGGGGGGGGTCTTTTTTAGCATGCAGAAGCAGTTACATTCCCTTGGTAGGGTCGGCTGTACCAAAGACTATACCACAAATTAATTATGCAGAGAGAGAAGAAGAAGGTACTGTATTTCAAGCTGTGCCATAACATCATCTTTCTGCCTGGAACACTTAGATCCTCTTAATGATTATCATATTAATGAAACATTTTCTGCTCTTTCAGTTTGATATTTTCCTTCCGAATGAGTCCGTCAAGGGATTTCAAAAATATATAAATTCCTTGTAATAAGCCAAAACCATGAAAATTATGATCCCACAATCAGCATGAAATATTGTAGCAAATAAGGCTGTTATCTACGCTATCTATATTTCTATCCTGTCTCCCAGTAAAGAAAATGTGTTTAAAGAGCAGTACTCAAATTATATTTCGACATGGCACGGGATACTGAATGAATAATAGCATCAAGGATGAAAGCGAAGGGAAGGGAGAGGTTAGATGAAGGTAATATGTATTAATTTGCTTTTAGTCCTATGGGAGTTTTCCCGGGCCACTCATTATACATGCACTGAGATGAACAGTAGTAACATATAGAGGATACATACATACTTCAACGAAATGTCATACCACTTTTTCAATGTACCTTGTCTTTTTCGTGGCTTCAATGAATGGTTTCAGAGCCATAATGCCCCAAAGTTGCGTCACATCTACAATCATTTCCTTGTAATTCTCTCTACTATATGAATGGCTTTGATTTAGTGTTAAATGCAAGGGTATTAATGATTCATCATTTCTGCTGAAGAGACTCAATAGATTGATAAGATATAAAAGACAAAAAAAGGTTACCTCAGGTCTTTCTCTGCTGCTCATTTTAATGTAGGAAAAAATATAATAACCCTGATATATGGAGGTAATCATTCTGTAATACCGAGGGCTGTACTATCATAGTGGAATAACATACTGTAATACCAAGGGATGTAATACCATACTGTAATAGCATACTGCAATAACATTCTGAAATACCAAGGGCTGTAATACATACTGTAATAACATACTGTAATACCAAGGGCTGTAATACCATACTGTAATAACATACTGTAATACCAAGGGCTGTAATACCATACTGTAATAACATACTGTAATACCAAGGGCTGTAATACCATACTGTAATAACATACTGCAATAGCATACTGTAATATCAAGGGCTGTAATACATACTATAATAACATACTGTAATAACATACTGTAATACCATACTGTAATAACATACCGTAAAACCAAGGGCTGTAATACCATACTGTAATATCATACTGCAATAACATTCTGAAATACCAAGGGCTGTAATACATACTGTAATAACATACTGTAATACCAAGGGCTGTAATACCATACTGTAATAACATACTGCAATAGCATACTGTAATATCAAGGGCTGTAATACATACTATAATAACATACTGTAATAACATACTGTAATACCATACTGTAATAACATACCGTAAAACCAAGGGCTGTAATACCATACTGTAAAAACATACTGTAATACCAAGGGATATTATCATACTGTAATAACATACTGTAATACCAAGCGATATTAAAATACTGTAATAATATACTGTAATACCAAGGGATATTACCATACTGTAATAACATACTGTAATACCAAGGGCTGTAATAACATACTGTAATAACACACTGTAATACCAAGGGATATCACCATACTGTAATAATATACTGTAAAACCAAGGGATATTACCATACTGTAATAACATACTGGAATAACAAGGGATATTACCATACTGTAATTACATACTGGAAAACCAATGGATATAAACATACTGTAATAACATTCTGTAATACCATACTGTAATATCAAATCAAAGTTTACTTGTCACGTGCGCCGAATACAACAGGTGTAGACCTTAAATTGAAATGCTTACTTACAGGCTCTAACCAATAGTGCAAAAAAGGTATTAGGTGAACAATAGGTAAGTAAAGAAATAAACAACAGTAAAAAGACAGGCTATAAAAGTAGCGAGGCTATATACAGACACCGGTTAGTCAGGCTAATTGAGGTAGTATGTACATGTAGCTATGGTTAAAGTGACTATGCATATATGATGAACAGAGAGTAGCAGTAGCGTAAAGGAGGGGTTGGTCGGTGGCGGGTGGCGGGACACAATGCAGATAGATAGCCCGGTTAGCCAATGTGCGGGAGCACTGGTTGGTCGGCCCAATTGAGGTAGTATGTACATGAATGTATAGTTAAAGTGACTATGCATATATGACAAACAGAGAGTAGCAGCAGCGTAGAAGAGGGGTGGGGTGGGGGGGCAAATAGTCCGGGTAGCCATTTGATTACCTGTTCAGGAGTCTTATGGCTTGGGGGTAAAAACTGTTGAGAAGCCTTTTTGTCCTAGACTTGGCACTCCGGTACTGCTTGCAATGCGGTAGTATACCATACTGTAATACCAAGGGATGTAATACCATACTGTAATATCATACAGTAATACCAAGGGCTGTAATACAATGCTGTAGTACCATACTGTAATATCATACTGTAATATCATACTGTAACACCAAGGGCTCTAATACCATACCATAACACCATTCTGTAATACCAAAGGCTCTAATACCATACCATAACACCATTCTGTAATAACAAGGGCTCTAATACCATACCATAACACCATTCTGTAATACCAAGGGCTCTAATACCATATCATAAAACCATTCTGTAATAACAAGGGCTGTAATACCATACCATAACACCATTCTGTAATACCAAGGGCTCTAATACCATACCATAACACCATTCTGTAATACCAAGGGCTGTAATACCATACCATAACACCATTCTCTAATACCAGACTGTAATACCGAGGGCTGTAATACCGTACTGTAATACCAAGGGGTGTAATACCATTCTGTAATACCAAGGAAACTGTATGTATTCTTACTATCGTCAAGGTGTGGTCTAGCTGCTCAGCTTTCTTTCATTATACACTGAGTGTATAAAACATTAGGAACACCTTCTGACTATTGAGTTGCAGGTGTTGAAAGCCATTCACTTTAAGTGGGATCTAACTATGACTTTAAAGAACAGACCCGGGTTCGTTGATCATTTGTGTACTATTTGATCGGCTACTTGTTCAGTGACGTTTTGAAAATATTGACATTTTTATTTTTGTCGTGTTTGTATTGTCTGTGAGAGCTACACCTATGCAATGCTCATAAGAAGTGAGATACTGTAGCAAGCACAACAGAGAGCTTGTCTAGAGCGCCAAGAACAAACACTTGGCTTCTGTGGTATCTCATCCATATTGCATCACATTGATTTATAATGGGAGTAAAAAAAACAGAAGTTGGAATATAACTGGATCATAAAAACATTGAATAATACTTTTCTCATTAATATAATAATTAAAAAGTGAGAAACATTTACTATTTTTAAAGTAAGACAGTGTCATTTACAATTAATGCCATCATTAATAAACTAATGGCTAAGAAGTTTAAAAACTTGACTCTAGTGAAAGGGGATTTTTTTTCTCGATTTAGAATCTTTCAATTTAAGATCATCTGAGGAATAGATCCCTGTCCACCGGACCTTATGGTGTTTGTTAGGCGACTCAGTGTTAACAGAATTACATGCTAACGCTAACCAATGAGGCTTCACTACGGCTCTCTTCAGGTCTTTGACAACGTAATTACATAACAATTGGAAACTAAAAGTGAAGGAAAGGTATGAAGCATAAATAAACCAGTAAAAGCTACTGTACAGTTCTGATTATTTTATTAATGTAATATTTATTTATCCAAGTAGTCCAGTCAGAATACTTATTTTATGAGGGAGACCTAGTCAAGAGGTCAGTACCAGATTGTGGAAACATTGGTACTGAAATCCAAAACAGTTTAGATTTAAATGGATGTGCTTTTGAAAGGAGACGGTATTACTTTCTGGAGTAGGCTTGTCCAGGTTCAAGAGGCTAATGCAGGCACCATCCATGGGACCTGGATAAACTAAAATCATGCACACAATGACATCCCGTTAATAGGATGGGGCACGGCAGGAGAGTACAACGGACCGGAAAGATTTCCAGGTGGATACACCCTCTGACTCTGGGGTACCTGCACTCAGCCATCAGCGGTGATTTGACAAATGATTCTGTATCAAAGAGGTCTGTACCGATTTGATATGTAATTGATTGGATGGGAGGCAATTGAATCCCTGATTGGTTTAACTGAAGAGAAAGAAGAGAGAGAAATATAGAATGGTATGGAAGAGGAGAGGATAGGAGAAGAGGGGAGAGGAAATTAAAGGAGAGGAGAGGGGAAGACAGGAGAGAAGAGGAAAGGAAGGAGAGGAGAGGAGCAGAGAGGAGATCATCCACCAGGCAGATAAAGGAGACATACATACTGACTTGTGTATTCTTAAATATAACTAGCAACACTATGCTGTCTGCATGTTCATGCAACCTTATATCCAATTTATTCACGTCCTACACATATCGGATTTGTCTTTCACTATTCAAACAGAAGAGATATGGATGGAAACTGTATATATTCTTACTATCGATTTGTTTCACGTCAAGGTGTGGTCTAGCTGCTCAGCATTCTTTCATTATACACTGTGTACAAAATATTGTGAAAACCTTCTTAATATTGAGTTGCAACTCCTTTTGTCCTCAGAATCGCCTCAATTCACCGGGGCATGGACTCTACAAGGTGTTGAAAGCGTTCCACAGAGATGCTGGCCCATGTTGACTCCAATGCTTCCCACAGTTGTGTCAAGTTGGCTGGATGTCCTTTGTGTGGTGGACCATTCTTGATGCACACGGGAACTGTTGAGCGTGAAAAACCAAGCAGTGTTGCAGTTCTTGACGCTCTCAAACCAGTGTGCCTGGCACCTACTACCATACCCCGTTTAAAGGCACTTAAATCTTTTGTCTTGCCCCTCCACCCACTGAATGGTATACATACAAAATCCATTTCTCAACTGTCTCAAGGCTTAAAATCCCTTCTTGAACCTGTCTCCTCCCTTTCATCTACACTGATTGAAGTGGATTTAACAAGTGACATCAACAAGGGATCATAACTGACTTGCCTAGTTAAATAAAGGTTGGATTCACCTGGTCAGTCTATGTCATGGAAACAGCAGAAGATCCCTAACATGTTGTACACTCAGAGTATATCTTCAGACTACGAAGCTAGAGTCTTAATTCACCTATCAATTGACATCATCATTAACCTTTGTTGTGGGATTCATGGCACTGGGGAGGTGACATCTTTAGTTAAAAATGGAGGATAGCCGGCAGCTTAGCAGGCCTCCAGAGGATTGGCTCAACCTCATAAAACATTATAGTAGGGACATTATGAGAGCAAAGCACTGCCTGAAGACGACGTACAGAATTCTAACCACAAAAGCGCCTGTGAATTAACACGATTCCAACCCCATCTTTATATTATGTGGATAACAAAATTATGACTGTGCACTACAACACAATGCAATCAATTTAAAAATAATAATATAAAATAAAAAATATTGTAATTTGTTTTTTAACAGAAAACAGTCTGCTATCTTTTTCATTACAATGTGATAATTTATTAATCCTCCTTATCTGTAAGAGTGTATAGTACTGTCTATAACTCTATTTTGGTTGCCAAAAGTAGTTACCCGGGAAATTATAGACAGGAGGTAAATTAATGTAAGATGTACACTTACTGTTGTCATTATATTTCACAGTACCCTGCAGTCATCACACACTTATAATATCTGCGTGTAGCTATCACATGTACAGTACGTTCAGAAAGTATTCATAACCCATTGACTTATTCCACATTTGGTTGAGTTACAGCCTGAATTCAAAATTGATTAAATACGCCATAATGTCAAAGTGAAAAAAATGTTTTTAGAAATTTGTGCAAATGTATTGAAAATTAAATACAGAATTATCTCATTGATATAAGTATTCACAACCCTGAATCAATACTTTATAGAAGCACCTTAGGCAGCGATTACAGCTGTAAGTATTTCTGGGTATGTCTCTAAGAGCTTTCCTCACCTCGATTGCTCAACATTTGCCAATTATTCTTTAAAAAAAAAAAAATTCAAGCGCTGTAAAATTGCTTGTTGATCATTGCTAGATAACCATTTTCAGGTCTTGCCATAGATTTTCAAGTCGATTTATGTCAAAACTGTAACCAGGCCACTCAGGAACATTCACTGTCTTCATGGTAAGCAACTCCAGTGTACTGTAGATGTAGCCTTCAGTTTTAGGTTATTGTCCTGCTGAAAGGTGAACTCATCTCCCAGTGTCTGGTGGAAATCAGACTGAAACAGGTTTTCCTCTAGGATTTTGCCTGTGCTTAGCTCCATTCCGTTTATTTTTATCCTGAAAAACTCCCCAGTCCTTAATGATTACAAGCATACCCATTACATGACGCAGCCACCACTATGCTTGAAAATATGGAGAGTGGTACTCAGTAATGTGTTGTATTGGATTTGCCCCAATCCTAACACTTTGTGTTCAGGATTTTTATTTGTATTGCTTTTTGCAGTATTACATTAGTACCTTGTTGCAAACAGGATACATGTTTTGGAATATGTGTATTTTGTACAGGCTTCCTTCTTTACACTCTGTCAATTAGGTTAGTATTGTGGAGTAACTACAACGTTGTTGATCCATCCTCAGTTTTCTCCTATCACAGCCATTAAACTCTGTAACTGTTTTTGTCTCCATTGGCCTCATGGTGAAATCCCTGAGCGGTGTCCTGCCTCTCTGGGCAACTAAGGTAGGATGGATGCCTGTATCTGTGTAATGACTGGACTGGGTGTATTGATACACCATCCAAAGTGTAATTAATAACTTCACCATGCTCAAAGGCATATTCAACGTCTGCTTTTTTCCCCTCCCCATCTACCAATAAGTGCCCTTCTTTGTGAGGCATTGGAAAACCTCCCTGGTCTTTGTGGTTGAATTTGTGTTTGAAATTCACTGCTCAATTGAGGGACCTTACAGATGTGCGGGATACAGAGATGAGGTAGTCATTCAAACATCATGTTAATCCCTATTATTGCACACAGAGTTTGTCCATGCAACTGATCATATAACGTGTTACAGTTTTTTACGATTGTTTACACACTAAAATAAAAATTTCCACACAATTTGCAAAATTCTACTCCAATGAGCAAAACACCTCCACAGATTTGCACAACATTACACACAATGTCTGCTTCACCCTTTTTGCAAAACATTACACACAGTGATTTGTAAAACTCTACACACATTTTCACACCTTAGACACAGATAAGGATTTTGAGGTTACTTCCTTGTCATTACAAAGCCCCGGATTGCCAATGACCACACTAATGAACGAATTGGATAATCACATCCACCAGGTGTGGAAGCACACGTGCTAATTTGAAAACGCAGCACTCAGGTGTGCTATAAAAGGCAGCAGGTGAGTTCACCTGTCTTCAACAAAAATGGAAGGAGCTAGAAGAAGAAGAAGAAGAGTGAGAATGAGAGGGGGAGCTCAAAGAGGAGATGAAGGAGGTAGAGGAAGAGGAGAAGGAGATAGAGGAAGAGGCCTAGGTAGAGGAAGAGGAGAAGGAGGTAGAGGAAGAGGAGAAGGAGGTAGAGGAAGAGGNTCGTGCACAAGAGGCCGCCATTGTGAACATGGTTTTGACCAATAATTGTATCAGGCTGCGAGAAATCCAAGCCAATATCATCAATGATGACCATATTTTCAATAACATCCAACGAGTCTCTCTGTCAACATTAGGTCGAATCCTCAAGAAAAATCAAATATACATGAAGCAACTGTATCGGGTACCATTTGACAGAAATTCAGAGAGAGTGAAACATCTGCGCAATGAGTATGTGGAGGTATGTATTGTTCATCTTACTATGGTGTGGTATTGTGCACTGCTCATAATGTTCTGGCACAAAAAAATACTGTGCAATAGATATTGAATAGCATCCTATTGTCTTTTACTGTGTTTCAGAGAGTCTTGCAAATGGATGCTGCAGAAATTCAACATGAATTTATATATGTGGATGAGGCTGGATTTAACCTTGCGAAAACAAGAAGAAGAGGGAGAAATGTAATTGGACACAGGGCAATCACCAATGTGCCAGGGCAGCGAGGGGGTAACATCACCCTTTGCGCTGCTATTACACAAAATGGGGTCCTCCACCACCATGCAAATCTGGGACCCTATAATGCAAATCTAATACTTGCATTTCTTGACAGATTGCACGAGATTGTCACAGCATTAAACCAAGTGGACCAGATGCGGTACATTGTCGTTTGGGACAATGTCTCATTCCATCGGGCTGCTCTGGTCCAGAATTGGTTCCATGAGCACCCTGAATTTGAAGTCTTATACCTTCCCCCATACTCCCCCTTCCTGAATCCAATAGAATAGTTTTTTTCAGCATGGCGGTGGAAGGTATACGACCTGCGGCCCTATGACCGTTTGCCCCTCATTCAGGCCATGGAGCAGGCCTGTGATCATATCGAAGCAGCTTCTGTGCAGGGGTGGATTCGTCACACGAGGCGATTCTTCCAACGGTGCCTTGCCAATGAAGACATAGCCTGTGATGTGGATGAAATCTTATGGCCTGATCCAGCCAGACGGAGAGATGATGAATAGTTACAGTATTCTTGTTGCTTTTACAGTAGTTTTTCTTCAGAGTCAAAGTGTATGTACTTCATGCAGTAATTTTTATTTGTCTACAGATTTTATTTGTTTCATTGATTTCATTGTTGGTTGATTACTGTAACTGATTATGGTAAGAAATACTGTAAGTATTGAAATAAATACTTGAAATATTCAGTCTGCAGCATCAGTGTTGTGCAGTGCTTGGTAAGTTTATAGTAGGCCTATTTGTGTACATTCTCCCTATATCTCAAACTAATCATGAAGAATGTTGTGGGTTTGTCACAATTTTTTTTTTCATCTAAATTATCCCTTACATAACAATGTCTGGCCAAAAATCTAGCACATGCTATTTCCTAAAATTAGTTTTTTTACAATTGTGTTTTTTATTTATCACAGCAGTGTGAAACTGGCTGCAATAGTGTCTGATCATTGAGGACTGTGTTGGTTAAATGAAAACTAATAGCATTTTCACAAATATGTGTATATGTTTTGACTGAAGTGTGTATGTTTTGACTGAAGTGTGTCATTTTGCAAACAATCTAGGAATTATGCAAATTGAGTGTGGTGTTTGGATAATTGTGATTATATTTTGAAAAAAAGAACCCGGTTTTCAAAATTGCGTGTAAACATTTGAAAACAACTGTAAGCACATGTTTACTCCTGAACCGATTTAGGCTTGTCATAACAAAGGGTTTGAATACTTATTGACTGAATAAGTATTCAATTTGTAAAAAAAATTGAAAAAAACTTATTCTACTTTGACATTATGGGGGGTATTGCGCGTAAGGCCAGTGATAAAAATCTCAATTGAATCCAATTTTAAATTCAGACTGTAACACAACAAAATGCGTAAAAAGTCTTAGGGGTGTGAATACTTTCTGAAGGCACTGTACAACCAGCTATACCAGTTGTTTCTGTCTATGATTTGTCATGAATACCATTGTAATGAGCCGTGTCATACGGAGGCTCTGCAGATAAGTGAAAACAGAACCGCAGAAAAATAATAAATAAATCTCCAGTTGGTGGCCGCAATGAGCCGACTGTGTTTCTGTGTATATATCTTCCTTTCCAGCACGGCAAGATGGCAGCGCAGCATAGCTCTACCTTTTGCCTTTTGACATGGGACATGCTGTGTTCACTGGTGACAGCTGCTGCACAGGACCGGACCCAGAGGTCACAAATGACCTTTCAGACTGTCTTTTTTTTTTTTCAGTCACACCACATATTTGTCATGCGATGTCCACCGATGCAACCCGGAGCGCCACAATGGGACCATGGAGTGGGCGCAGGGTGCTGTGAATATTACTGCTTGTCCTGCAGGATCAACTTTACCTTAGATGAAATGTGTGTGTGTGTGTGTGTGTGTGTGTGTGTGTGTGTGTGTGTGTGTGTGTGTGTGTGTGTGTGTGTGTGTGTGTGTGTGTGTGTGTGTGTGTGTGTGTGTGTGTGTGTGTGTGTGTGTGTGTGTGTTTGTGTGTACATGCATGGGCATGTGAGTCTCCTAGGCTGCCTATGACTCTTATGTACTGCTGCTCTGGGTTTAGCTCTAACCCTTCACTAACCCTTCAGTTTAACTCTAATCCTAACCCTTCAGTATAACTCTAATCCTAACCCTTCAGTTTAACTCTAATCCTAACCCTAACCCTTCAGTTTAACTCTAATCCTAACCCTTCAGTTTAACTCTAACCCTAACCCTTCAGTTTAACTCTAACCCTAACCATTCAGTTTAACTTACTAATCATGTCATTGCTATATTGGCTGGACATACTATAGAGTAAGTTAAAGTGTACAAATATTTGGGTGTGTGGGTTGATGACAAGCTGAGCTTCACTGTGCATGTAGAGAACTTGATAAGGAAGCTCAAACTGAGAATAGGTTTTTATTACCGGCATAAGGCTTGTTTTTCTTTTGAGGCCAGGAAGGAGCTGGTACGATGTACATTACTGCCGGTTTTAGATTTTAGTGATGTTATATATATATATATATATATACAGGCCTCAGCCACTACCCTGAGACCACTTGATTCAGTGTATCATGCAGCCCTCAGGTTCATTACAAATCAAACACATCTAACACATCATTGTGATCTCTACAGCGCTGTTGGCTGGTCGTCATTGACCTTGTGTAGGCTTAAACACTGGTATACACTGATTTATAAGGCCATATTGGGTAAAATGACATTTTATCTCTGTTCTTTTTTAGTCGGGTCAGTAAATAAATATCAATTACGGTCCCATTCTCATTTGCTTCTAACAGTAGTCAACAATTAGAACAGGTCATGGTAGAATTAGTTTTAGTTAGTCAGCTCCGTGGTCCTGGAATTCTCCTCTGAACATTTTAACATTTGATGATCTAGTTACGTTGGTGGAGTTTAAACACTTGATCGATGTATATATCATAGAAGAGTGTAATTGTCTTTAGGACAGCTGTTTGTAGTCAAGACTTTCGTGTTTTTAACGTAAAATGTCAGTTTAACTCTAATCCTAACCCTAACCCTTCAGTTTAACTCTAATCCTAACCCTAACCCTTCAGTTTAACTCTAACCCTAACCCTTCATTATAACTCTAACCCTAACCCCTCAGTTTAACTCTAACCCTAACCCTTCAGTTTAACTCTAATCCTAACCCTAACCCTTCAGTTTAACTCTAACCCTAACCCTTCATTATAACTCTAACCCTAAACCCTCAGTTTAACTCTAACCCTAACCCTTCAGTTTAACTCTAACCCTAACCCTTCAGTTTAACTCTAACCCTAACCCTTCATTATAACTTTAACCCTAACCCCTCAGTTTAACTCTAACCCTAACCCTTCAGTTTAACTCTAATCCTAACCCTTCAGTTTAACTCTAACCCTAACCCTTCAGTTTAACTCTAATCCTAACCCTTCAGTTTAACTCTAATCCTAACCCTTCAGTTTAACTCTAATCCTAACCCTTCAGTTTAACTCTAATCCTAACCCTTCAGTTTAACTCTAATCCTAACCCTT
>QNTS01002205.1:171814-185086 GCA_003317085.1 Hucho hucho
TATATACACATATATATATGAGATGAGTAATGTAGGATATGTAAACATTATATAAATGGCATTGTTTAAAGTGGCTAGTGATACATTATTTCATCCAATTATAATTATTAAAGTGGCTAGTGATTTGGGTCGATGGCCGAACGGCATAGGCAAGATTCAGTAGATGGTTTAGAGTACAGTGTATACATTTGATATGAGTATGTTGGATACGTAAACATTATATACAAAATTGTTTAAAGTGGCTAGTGATACATTTGTTACATCCAATTTTCTATTATTTAAAGTGGCTAGAGATTTAAGTCAGTATGTTGGCAGCAGCCACTCAATGTTAGTGATGGCTGTTTAACAGTCTGATGGCCTTGAGGTAGAAGCTGTTTTTCAGTCTCTCGGTCCCAGCTTTGATGCACCTGTACTGACCTCGCCTTCTGGATGATGGCGGGGTGAACAGGCAGTGGCTCGGGTGGTTGTTGTTATATAGGATGGTGTGTATAGACAGTATGGACAGTAGTTATATAGCATGGTGTGTATAGACAGTATAGACAGTAGTTATATTGGATGGTGTGTATAGACAGTATGGACAGTAGTTAAACAGGATGGTGTGTATAGACAGTATGGACAGTTGTTATATAGGATGGTGTGTATAGACAGTATAGACAGTAGTTATATAGGATGGTGTGTATAGACAGTATGGACAGTATATGAATATAACATGTGTGTACAGCAGTAGTTACAGTATATTGGATAATTACTCTACTCTTTTAATTATTTGTATTTTTTTTTTTAGGACACAAAGGACAGAAATGTCCCAGATGGAGAAGCATTCAGTGAACAGTAATAGAAGTTTTTCCATAGAAATTGAGAGGCTAGCTATGTTTCAACATCTCCCCCCCCCACCTGATCATTAGCCCCCCTGCATTTTTATGTAGCTACTACATTGGACACGCATTCAAAGTGACAACACTGTACAGTCTTGGCCAAACGTTTTGAGAATGACACAAATATTAATTTCCACAAAGTTTGCTGCTTCTGTGTTTTTAGAGATTTTTGTCAGATGTTAACATGGAATAACTGAAGTATAATTACAAGCATTTCATAAGTGTCAAAGGCTTTTATTGACAATTACATGAAGTTGATGCAAAGAGTCAATATTTGCCTCTGACCTCTGCAATCCGTCCTGGCATGCTGTCAATTAACTTCTGGGTCACATCCTGACTGATGGCAGCCCATTCTTGCATAATCAATGCTTGGAGTTTGTCAGAATTTGTGGGTTTTTGTTTGTCCACCCGCCTCTTGAGGATTGACCACAAGTTCTCAATGGGATTATGGTCTGGGGAGTTTCCTGGCCATGGACCCAAAATATTGATGTTTTGTTCCCCAAGCCACTTAGTTATAACTTTTGCCTTATAGCAAGGTGCTCCATCATGCTGGAAAAGGCATTGTTCGTCACCAAACTGTTCCTGGAAGGCTGGACTTTCCTGGGCGCCCTGAAGCCTTCTACACAACAATTGAACCGCTCTCCTTGAAGTTCTTGATGATGCGATAAATGGTTGATTTAGGTGCAATCTTACTGGCAGCAATATCCTTGCCTGTGAAGCCCTTTATGTGCAAAGCAATGATGACGGCACGTGTTTCCTTGCAGGTATCCATGGTTGGCAGAGGAAGAACAATGATTCCAAGCACCACCCTCCTTTTGAAGCTTCCAGTCTGTTATTCGAACTCAATCAGCATGACAGAGGGATCTCCAGCCTTGTCCTCGTCAACATTCACACCTGTGTTAACGAGAGAATCACTGACATGATGTCAGCTGGTCCTTTTGTGGCAGGGCTAAAATGCAGTGGAAATGTTTTTGGGGGATTCAGTTCATTTGCTGGGCAAAGAGGGACTTTGCAATTAATTGCAATTCATCTGATCGCTCTTCATGACATTCTGGAGTATATGCAAATTACCATCATACAAACTGAGGAAGCAGACTTTGTGAAAATTAATATTTGTGTTCTCAAAACATTTGGCCACGACTGTACATAGAAACACTTTCTCCTCCAAAACCACTGACTGACTTTCTGCTAGCCTGATGTTGGACCCAAATTCCATAATATCAAGCCAAGGGACTGTAGCTCATTTCAGTCAACATACCTACAAAACACACTTTTCCCTGGCTAGGATCGTTTCCAATTAATGTCAGTGCCAAATATTAAACAGGACACATCAAAATAATTATTTTGATGGGGCTCCAAGGCAATAAAATATTTCAATTTGAATGTTCTACATGAAATCATTATAAAGGCGTGGTTCCAGGCAAAAAGCCATCAAAGCCTAGTTGAATATCATTTTAATGGCAAAACAACATACAAGGCAGTCAAAGTATCTACCTGCCATGTTTTTAGATAGACTCTGTCAGTCAAACAGTGAAACACACAGACTCACAGACAGACAGGCTGCCGCAGCACCAAGCATTACTGCACTTCCCTCCAAGGGTTTTACTATTTTCCATTTGTGTTTAGTACTTAGTGGCGCAGTGGTCCAAGACACTGCATCTCAGTGCAAGAGGCATCACTGCAGTAGCTGGTTCAAATCCAGGCTGTATCACATCTGGCTGTGATTGGGAGTCCCATAGGGTGGTGCACAATTGGCCCCTTGTCGTCCGGGTTTGGCCAGGGTAGGCTGTCATTGTAAATAAGAATTTGTTCTTAACTGACTTGCCTGGTTAAAGAAAGATTAAATAAAAAAATACATCAAATAAATGGTATCACTTTGGTAAAATGTTCACAAGTATGTGGTGAAATTGCACAATTCTTAGTACAAAACTCAAAACAGATAATCAAAAAAGGCTGTTTTTTCAAAACGTGAAGCATGTTTTCAATTGCCTAAGTACAACACATAAAATCACACAATAACCTTTTCACCAAACCTAATCAGTGTTTCATCTAGAAATACCTTTCATATAAAGTAATTGCCTTTCACAATGCCCACAGTCATTTTCATATGATTCTCTTCTCTTTTGTTTAAATAGATTTGGCCATCACTTAAAACCAACTTTGCTTAATGGTTTATCACTAAACCATTTGGTAAACCTACAGATTTTAAACTCGTTTAACTACTATAGAGTGAGGGAAAAAAGTACTTGATCCCCTGCTGATTTTGTACATTTGCCCACTGACAAAGAAATTATCAGTCTATAATTTTAATGGTAGGTTTATTTGAACAGTGAGAGACAGAATAACAACAACAAAAATCCAGAAAAATGCATGTGAAAAATGTTATAAATGGGATTACATTTTAATGAGGGAAAAAAGTATTTGACCCCCTCTCAATCAGAAAGATTTCTGGCTCCCAGGTGTCTTTTATACAGGTAACGAGCTGAGATTAGGAGCACACTCTTAAAGGGAGTGCTCCTAATCTCAGTTTGTTACCTGTATAAAAGACACCTGTCCACAGAAGCGATCAATCAATCCGATTCCAAACTCTCCACCATGGCCAAGACCAAAGAGCTCTCCAAGTATGTCAGGGACAAGATTGTAGACCTACACAAGGCTGGAATTGGCTACAAGACCATCACCAAGCAGCTTGGTGAGAAGGTGACAACAGTTGGTGCGATTATTCGCAAATGGAAGAAACACAAAATAACTGTCAATCTCCCTCGGCCTGGGGCTCCATGCAAGATCTCACCTCATGGAGTTGCAATGATCATGAGAACGGTGAGGAATCAGCCCAGAACTACACGGGAGGATTTTGTCAATGATCTCAAGGCAGCTGGGAGCATAGTCACCAAGAAAACAATTGGTAACACACTACGCCGTGAAGGACTGAAATCCTGCAGCGCCCGCAAGGTCCGCCTGCTCAAGAAAGCACAGGAAAGGACAGGACAACTTCACCGCTTTAAAGGGACGATGGACGGGGCCATGTACCGTCAAATCTTGGGTGAGAACCTCCTTCCCTCAGCCAGCCGTAACTTTTACCCAGCACCTACCCATAAGGTCGTACTGTTACTGGGTTTTGTGTGCCGGTTCCGTTGTTTCCTCACCGAGTTCTTCTTCGTGTAATTCCAGGACCTCACCGGATCGGTCAGAGGTCTGGAATTAGGGATAGAAAATCTGTGGAGGGAGCTGAAGGTTCGAGTTGCCAAACGTCAGCCTCGAAACCTTAATCACTTCGAGAAGATCTGCAAAGAGGAGTGGGACAAAATCCCTCCTGAGATGTGTGCTAACCTGGTGGCCAACTGCAAGAAACGTCTGACCTCTGTGATTGCCAACAAGGGTTTTACCACCAAGTACTAAGTCATGTTTTGCAGAGGGGTCAAATACTTATTTCCCTCATTAAAATGCAATTCCATTAATAAAAATGTTCACATGCGTTTTTATGGAGTTTTTTGTTGTTATTCTGTCTCTCACTGTTCAAATAAACCTACCATTAAAATTATAGACTGATCATTTCTTTGTCAGTGGTCAAATGTACAAAATCAGCAGGGGATCAAATACTTTTTTCCCTCACTGTATATGGATTTTGAGAACAACAGAAATAAAGTATAAACATCGAATTTACATACAATATATATATACAATACCAGTGAAAGGTTTGGACACACCTACTCATTCAAAGGTTTTTCTTGATTTGTACTAATAATAGTGAAGACATCAAAACTATGAAATAACACATATGGAATCATGTAGTAACCAAAATAAGTGTTAAACAAATCAAAATATACTTTATATTTTAGATTCTTCAAAGTAGCCACCCTTTGCCATGATGACAGCTTTGCACACACTTGGCATTCTCTCAACCAGCTTCACCTGGAATGCTTTCCAACAATCTTGAAGGAGTTCCCACATATGCTGAGCACTTGTTGGCTGTTTTTCCTTCACTCTGCAGTCCAACTCCTCCCAAACCATCTCAATTGGATTGAGGCCGGGTGATTGTGAAGGCCAGGTCACTGGTGCAGCATTCCATCACTCTATTTCTTTGTCAAATTGCCCTTACACAGCCTTGAGGTGTGTTGGGTCATTGTCCTGTTGAAAAACAAATGATAGTCCAACTAAGCGCAAACCAGGTGGGATGGCGTATTGCTGCATAATGCTGTGGTAGCCATGCTGGTTAAGTGTGCCTTGAATTCTAAATAACTCACAGACTGTGTCACCAGCAAAGCACCCCCACACCATCACACCTCTTCCTCCATGCTTCACGGTGGGAACCACACATGTAGAGGTAATCCGTTCACCTACTCTGCGTCTCACAAAGACATGGCGGTTGGAACCCAAAATCTCAAATTAGGACTCATCAGTCCAAAGGACAGATTTCCACCGGTTCATTTCTCGTGTTTCTTGGCCCAAGCAAGTCTCTTCTTATTATTGGTGTCCTTTAGTGGTGGTTTCTTTGCAGCAATTTGACCGTACCGCTTCAGAATGCTCATTCACTGAGTCTCCTCTGAACAGTTGATGTTGAGATGTGTCTGTTACTTGAACTTTGTGAAGCATTTATTTGGACTGCAATTTCTGAGGCTGGTAACTCTAATGAACTTAACCTCTGCAGCAGAGGGTTAGGGTTAGGGTGGCTCTGGGTCTTCCTTCCAAAGTAGCTCTTCTTTCCTCAGCACTACTGAGGATTTGTTTTCAGCATGGAGATGGAAGGTGTATGATCGCCATCCCCGTGAGTGTGCCACTCTCTTTCTGGCCAAGGATGAGGTATGTGACAACGTCAATACAGACCAATGTCAAGCTTGGATTCACCGTGCCAAAACTTTTTCGCCATGGTGCATGTACAATAAGGACATTCACTGTGATGTGGATGAAAATTTGTGGCCAAATGCTTGATTACAGACAGTACACCTATGTTGCAATTATATCTGAAATATTTCTTATTTTATTTTTGTTGTTGCATTAATTAGAGGATGTCTTCATTGATCAGACCTTTGATTACACATTGGATAGATATTATGGAAATTATACATTTTCTGTAAATTATGTTGGGTTATGTAATTGTATTGCCTAAAGTGAAAGCTGTAATCTACAGTACTGTAGCATATTACTTTCAGCACTTCTAAGGGAGATTTTCTTGCTTTGTTTTCTATTGGATTAACTGGTAGTGAAAACGACTAAATTGAAAAGATATCATTATGTTGTTTTGGTGATTAAACCAATGTTCTCATTACCTTTCACAATAAACATTTTGAATCAATGGTTGTGTGGTGAGATATGTGTACAGTCCAAATGAATGAACAATGACAGGTTTCTAATGAAAGACTGTCTGTGTTACAAGTGTGACCTCTTGGAGTTTTGTACTAAGAGTTGTGAAAATGTATCACATACTTGTGAAAATAGTGCCAAAGTGATAAAAAAAAACCTGTAAGATGAAAGTAAAACTACATTACATTTACTGAAGGAAAAGAGCTCATCTGCAAACGAATTATAATTACAAGAGAAAGTGTTGGTTGCAACCAAGTTAGTAAAATGTCTTACATCTCCTTATGAACTATGTATAATGCATTATAAAGCACATCATATGATGTAATAACTGATCAGAAACATCTGCTATGTCTACATTAACCCCTCAAACCAGTGTGAACCAATCCTCCTACACAAGGCTGTTTCTCTGACGTCCTGCCTGTACTTTGACATGCCATGCCACGCTTACAGCAGACCTGTAATATAGCCAATGCATTGCCATAACTGTTTTGGCTCAGAGGAGGGCTAATTTCCATGACAAACAGTCTTAAGGCACTCAGAAGCTAGCCTTTGACTAAGGTGCCAGTATGCTCAGGAAAACAAAGTAATTGCAACGTAAACGGCGCTGCTTGTTAGTAATAGACCAGCCACTCACTGTGTTTGACGGGCACTTATGTTCTAGCTATTATAGTTGAATTAAATCTGTAATATGTAAGCCAATATGACACCATTGTCAATGAAAATGTGCAAATAAACTTGATTGGAGGTACACAACACCCTCCCCACCTCTCGTCATTCTCCGTCCGGCCGTCGCCTAGAACCACTATAAGGGATTTTTGACAGGGCCGTTAGTATTAGAGTCGTCAGACAATTTTTTTGCTCAAACCTAGCTCAAATTCTAGATGTCGGATTTAAACAAGACTACTGAGTCCATAAGGTGGCAATTAGACTTAGATCCATTTAGACTGAATAAGTTTGTAGGTGCAATAGTTTTGATGAAATTCACAATTTATCTGTCACGACTTCCGCTGAAGTCGGTCCCTCTCCTTGCTCGGGCGGCGTTCGGCGGTCGACGTCACTGGTTTTCTAGCCATAGCCATTTTAATTTTCCATTATTTTTGTCCTGTTTTTCACACCTGGTTTCAATCCCACAATTACTTGTTCATTATTTAACCCTCTGTTCCCCCATGTTTGTTTGTGAGTGATTGTTCATGTAATGTCAGTCCAATTGTTGGTGGGCATGGTATTATTGTTACTTTGGAAATTTTGAGTAAACTACGTTGTGTTGCTCATCTCTGCTGTCCTGTGCCTGACTCCTTTTTCACCAGCTACACCCGGCACCAGACATTACCGCTCTCACGTGCATGTTTCTGCCCAGTAAAAACCAACGACACCTTTTTGTAACATTTCTGACAATGCTCAGATCTTTTCAGCAGAATATCAGAGTTCTTAAACCGGGTGCTACTTGGCTGCTCTTATAGCCATTTAGATAAACCAAACGTTTGGCAACTTGGCTGCTATTTTAGCCAGTTAGATACACCAAACTTTGGCAACTTTTGGGAAAAACTGTCACGCTGCTAATTCATAATATATGCACACACCAGAACTGACACATTGCTGTCTAACTTTAAACGCCATGTCTCCTGCATGCCGGCGTAGTAACGAATACCTCGCGGCTTCCCTGTCCCATCTATTGCTGTTCACTGGACCCTATGATCACTCGGCTACATAGCTGATGCCTGATTGGACTATTCATTTATCACGGTACTGTGTGAATTGATTGCCCCCCATCTATCTTCAGAGTTCGTTCTGTTAGGTGACCTAAACTGGGATATGCTTAACACCCCGGCAGTCCTACAATCTAAGCTAGATGCCCTCAATCTCACACAAATCATCAAGGAACCCACCAGGTACAATCCTAAATCTGTAAACATGGGAACCCTCATAGATATTATCCTGACCAACTTGCCCTCCAAATACACCTCTGCTGTTTTCAATCAGGATCTCAGCAACCACTGTCTCATTGCCTGCATCCGCTATGGGCCCGCGGTCAAACGACCACCCCTTATCACTGTCAAACTCTCCCTAAAACACTTCTGTGAGCAGGCCTTTCTAATCGACCTGGCCTGGGTATCCTGGCAGGATATTGACCTCATTCCGTCAGTCGAGGATGCCTGGTTGTTCTTTAAAAGCAACTTTCTCACCATCTTAAATAAGCATGCCCCCTTTCAAAAAAATGTGAACTCAGAACAGATACAGCCCTTGGTTCACTCCAGACTTGACTGCCCTTGACCAGCACAAGAACATCCTGTGGCGGACTGCTATAGCATCGAATAGTCCCCGCAATATGCAACTGTTCAGGGAAGTCAGGAACCAATACCCGCAGTCAGTCAGGAAAGCAAAGGCTAGCTTTGGGATACTGTCAAGTCCATGGAGAACAATAGCACCTCCTCCCAGCTGCCCACTGCACTGAGGCTAGGTAACACGGTTACCACCGATAAATCCTTGATAATCGAAAATTTCAACAAGCATTTCTCTACGGCTGGCCATGCTTTCCTCCTGGCTACCCCAACCCCAGCCGNCAGCTACTTGTCCGAGCCTCCCCAGCTTCTCCTTCACCCAAATCCAGATAGCAGATGTTCTGAAAGAGCTGCAAAACCTGGACCCGTACAAATCAGCTGGGATAGACAATCTTGACCCTCTCTTTCTAAAACTATCTGCCGCCATTGTTGCAACTCCTATTACCAGTCTGCTCAACCTCTCTTTCGTGTCGTCCGAGATCCCTAAAGATTGGAAAGCTGCCGCGGTCATCCCCCTCTTCAAAGGGGGTGACACTCTAGACCCAAATTGCTATAGACCCATATCCATCCTGCCCTGCCTCTCTAAAGTCTTCGAAAGCCTAGTTAAGAAAAAGATCATTGACCACTTCGAATCCCACCGTACCTTCTCCGCTGTGCAATCCGGTTTCCGAGCTGGTCACGGGTGCACCTCAGCCACACTCGAGGTACTAAACGATATCATAACCGCCATCGATAAAAGACAGTACTGTGCAGCCGTCTTCATCGACCTCGTCAAGGCTTTCGACTCTGTCAATCACCGTATTTTTATGGGCAGACTCAATAGCCTTGGTTTCTCAGATGACTGCCTCGCCTGGTTCACCAACTACTTTGCAGACAGAGTTCAGTGTTTTAAATCGGAGGGCCTGTTGTCCGGACCTCCTGCAGTCTCTATGGGGGTTCCACAGGCTTCAATTCTCGGGCCGACTCTTTTCTCTGTATATATCAATGATGTCGCTCTTGCTGCGGGTGATTCCCTGATCCACCTCTATGCAGACGACACCATTCTGTATACTTCTGGCCCTTCCTTGGACACTATGTTAACTTCTTAGGGAGCTGCAGCTGAGGTGTCGGTTTTGGAGAGTCTGGCGTGCCCAAAGTAAAAGGCCTGCCACTCAGGCCCAGAAACTAGGATATGCACATAATTAGTACTATTGGATAGGAAACACTCTGAAGTTTTTAACCTCTAGGGGATCAGTGCACAACTTGACCGTTTTGGAGAGCCTGGCGTGCCCAAAGTAAAAGGACTCCCATTCAGGCCCAGAAAATAGGATATGCACATATTTGGTACCATTGGATCGGAAACACTCTGAATTTTGTAAAACTGTTAACCATTTGTCTGTGAGTAAAACAGAACGGATATGGCAGGCAAAACCCCGAGGAATTTCTGTCCTGGAAAAAGTGGTTTTCACAGAGTGCCTCATTTGGAACCCCTCCCTTATGAAAATGCCCTTATAACAGTCTCGAGAAAGTGATTTGATTCTGTTCAGATGAAATAGAGCAGAGAAGAAGAGGGAATAAGGAAGTGTCTCTTTGGAACTCTATAGGACTGGGCGCACGCTCTCGCCAAGCACGCACTGTGTTTTTTACCGTCTTTAGAGCTCAGTTTATATTCCGGTAGATTTATTATAGTAAATATACGTAAAAGTGTTCCTAAGGATACATTTAAAATTATGTTTGATTGTTCTTGGACAAGTTTATAGGTATAAGTTGAACGAGTTCTAGTCACGTTTCAATGGAGGTGTGGACGCTGTAGTTTCTGATTATAACGCGCGAACCAAATGGAGATTTATGGATAAAATACATGACTTTTTCTAACAAAAGAACCATGGATTGTCTTCGTTGGACATATTATAGTAAATATAAATAAAAGTGTTCCTAAGGATACATTATCAATGATGTTTGATTGTTCTTGGACAAGTGTATAGGTATAATGTGAACGCATTCTCTTCACGGTTCAATGGGCGACTCAACGGTGGATTTTATGATCATAACGCGCCAACCAAACGGAGATTTATGGATATAATAAATTACTTTTTCTAACAAAAGAAGCATGGATTGTCTTTGTTGGACACTTGGGAAGCCCTCAGCAGAAGTTCTTCGAAAGGTAAGGGATTTTATATTAGCGATTTTATGCATTTTTTGAGACCCGCGTTGGGTTATGAATTTATGCTAATGCATAAATATTGTAGGTGCTATCCTCAAACAATCAAATGTTGTGCTTTCGCCGTAAAGCCTTTTTGAAATCTGACAACGCTGTGATATTGCCAAGAAGCAGAGCTTTTGATGACTATGCAACACTTGTATATTGATGAATGTTTGATAATTCAACTTTTGGATTTTGAATTTGGCGCCTTACCACTCCCTAAGTAGTTAACTAACCTCCAAACGAGCTTCAATGCCATACAACACTCCTTCCGTGGCCTCCAACTGCTCTTAAACGCTAGTACAACCAAATGCATGCTTTTCAACCGTTCCCTGCCTGCACCCGCCCGCCCCACTAGCATCGCCACCCTGGACGGCTCTGACCTAGAATATGTGGACAACTACAAATACCTAGGTGTCTGGCTAGACTGTAAACTCTCCTTCCAGACTCACATTAAACATCTCAAATCCAAAATCCAATCTAGAATCGGCTTTCTATTTCGCAAGAAAGCCTTCTTCACTCACGTCGCCAAACTTGCCATAGTAAAACTGACTATCCTACCGATCCTCGACTTCGGCGATGTCATCTACAAAACAGCTTCCAATACTCTACTCAGCAAACTGGATGCAGTCTGTCACAGTGCCTTCCACTTTGTCACCAAAGCCCCTTATTCCACCCACCACTGCGACCTGTATGCTCTAGTCGGCTGGCCCTCGCTACATACTCGTCGCCAGACCCACTGGCTCCAGGTCATCTACAAGTCCCTGCTAGTTAAAGCCCCACCTTATCTCAGCTTGCTGGTAACCATAGGAGCACCCACCCGTAGCACGCGATCCAGCAGGTATATCTCACTGGTCACCCCCAAAGCCAATTCCTCCTTTGGCCGCCTTTCCTTCCAGTTCTCTGCTGCCAATGTTTGGAATGAACTACAAAAATCACTGAAACTGGAGACACTTATCTCCCTCACTAGCTTTAAGCACCAGCTGTCAGAGCAGCTCACAGATCACTGCACCTGTACATAGCCATCTGTTAATAGCCCAACCAACTACCTCATCCCCTACTGTATTCATTTATTTATCTTGCTCCTTTGCACCCCAGTATTTTTACTTTGCACATTCATCTATTGCACATCTACCATTCCAGTGTTAAATTGCTATATTGTAATTACTTCGCCACCATGGCCTATTTATTGCCTTACATTATCTTACCTCATTTGCACACATTGTATATAGATTTGTTTTTTCTACTGTATTATTGACTGTATGTTTGTTTACTCCCATGTGTAACTCTGTGTTGTTATATGTGTCGAACTGCTTTGCTTTATCTTGACCAGGTCGCAGTTGTAAATGAGAACTTGTTCTCAACTTGCCTACATGTTTAAATAAAGGTGAAATAATAAAAAAAAAAAAAAAAAAAAAAAAGAAGATCCAGAACAAATTATATCCCTTACTTTATAAATGATGATGACCTTGTGTGTTGGTGGTGACCCGGTGTGTCGGAGTGGTAAAGACACTTGAATCTTCTCCTGCTTAGCGTTGTTATTTTCAGGTCCATCCATATGGATGAGGTCATGTCTGTTCCTGCGGACAGACCCGTGGGGAACTTCCACCGTATAGGATCGTGCTGCTGCATGTCCCCTCAGCACTGTTCCTGTGACTTTTGAGTCAGTCACCCACGCCTTTTTTCCAGGTGGGAGTCTGCTGAGGTCGCTGACTCTGTGGAGCTTGTTGCTGATCCGCACTCTTTCTATCTTTTTCCCTTGAGCTGATCGCTGCTGTGTTTGTGAGTGATGGGTCTAGCCTTGTCACTGCTGGTGACAAGGCAAAATCCATACTTGGCAGCAAAGTCAGAAAGGGGTCTTCCGGAGAACTGAGGTCCATTATCCATAACCATGGCCTCAGGTACCACATGGTGGACAAAAATGGACTTCAGATGGATTAAGACATCCGCAGACTTTTGATATTGACAGGTTTGCAATTTACACATACTTTGAGAAGTAGTCCACTACTAGCAGAGTAAACAAGTCCGCTTCCAGTCTTTGCTAGGGTTTCTCTGGAAGTTGTGATGGTATGAGTGGTTCTGTGTGGTTGGTACAGTCTTTGATGCATAGCCTGCAGTTTAAGCACACGTTGGTTCTGTTGCTGGCTGGAACCAGGCCACCACACAGCCTGTTGTGCGTGTTGTTTGCAACATCGTTTCAATGACTGGCTCGGTGTCAGGCTAACGTTGGACAGATTAAAGCGCTAGCTTCTTCTTCAAAACGTATTGCTAAAGTAACTTGTTAGCTAGCTGGCTTTATTGAGGAAGCATTTGGTGTTCAGCATTGAATATGTACACTAGGTTGGGCTCCTTTTTATTTCATACGAAGTGACTGGCTCAGAGTATTTTCTGGCTGTGTAAATGCTTTCATGGAATATAATAGGAATAATGAGCGATTCATCTGACATATCTCTATATTTGGATTTTTAATTGTTAAGATTTCAGGGATCTTAGTGTATTCACTGCAAATACAGTGGGGCAAAAAAGTATTTAGTCAGCCACCAATTGTGCAAGTTCTCTCACTTAAAAAGATGAGAGAGGCCTGTAATTTTCATCATAGGTACACTTCAACTATGACAGACAAAATGAGGAAAAA
>QNTS01002205.1:204266-221634 GCA_003317085.1 Hucho hucho
ATGGACATGTAGCATACTGTCCTTCATTTCGGATGAATGTCCACTGTCCTGTATTTCAAAGTGGTCATCTGAAATAACTGTGATAGATAAACGTTACAGTGGCCGTTAGAAGAGTGTTCTTTGCACAGTCTTGATGTACAGTACAGTGGGGATTAATGAAACCAGTATATTGTAATTTGCATGAGTGAACTGCCTCTGTGATTTATCCTTCCATGCACAGCACACCTCCCCTTAGGTATTGAAACATTCTTTGAAACTAACTGTCAAGCTGTTGTCTTCTACCAGGCATACAAAGAGCTCAGCAAGCGCCTGTGCTTTACAATCTGACACATTCTCTAAACAAGAGATAGCAATGGCTTCTCCCTGTCTGTCTCTCCCTGTCTCTGACTGGCTCTGACTGGCTCTCCCTGTCACTGACTGGCTCTCCCTGTCTCTGACAGGCTCTGACAGGCTCTCCCTGTCTCTGACTGACTCTGACTGGATCTCCCTGTCTCTGACCAGCTCTGACAGGCTCTCCCTCTCTCTGACTGGCTCTGTCTGGCTCTCCCTGTCTCTGGCTCTGACTGGCTCTCCCTGTCTCTCCCTGTCTCTGACTGGCTCTCCCTGTCTCTGACTGGCTCTCCCTGTCTCTGACTGGCTCTCCCTGTCTCTCCCTGTCTCTGACTGGCTCTCCCTGTCTCTGACTGGCTCTCCCAGTCTCTGACTGGCTCTCCCAGTCTCTGACTGGCTCTGGCGCCGCCTCTCCTTCCAGTGCAAGTTTGAAACAAATTCAGACATAATAAATCCAGCCACTACCAATGTAACTCTATTACAATAAGCCCAGCCATTACCAATGTAGCTCTATTACAGTAAGCCCAGCCACTGCTACTGTAATTCTATTACAAGAAGCCCAGCCACTACCACTGTAACTCTATTACAATAAGCCCAGCCACTGCTACTGTAATTATATTACAATAAGCCCAGCCACTACCACTGTAACTCTATTACAATAAGCCCAGCCACTGCTACTGTAACTCTATTACAATAAGCCCAGCCACTACCACTGTAACTCTATTACAATAAGCCCAGCCACTACCACTGTAACTCTATTACAATAAGCCCAGCCACTGCTACTGTAACTCTATTACAATAAGCCCAGCCACTGCTACTGTAATTCTATTACAATAAGCCCATCCACTGCTACTGTAACTCTATTACAATAAGCCCAGCCACTACCACTTTAATTGTATTAAAATAAGCCCAGCCACTGCTACTGTAAATCTATTACAATAAGCCCAACCACTGCTACTGTAACTCTATACAATACGCCTGGCCACTGCTACTGTAATTCTATTACAATAAGCCCAGCCACTGCTACTGTAACTCTATTACAATAAGCCCGGCCACTGCTACTGTAATTCTATTACAATAAGCCAGGCCACTGCTACTGTAATTCTATTACAATAAGCCCAGCCACTGCTACTTTAACTCTATTACAATAAGCCTGGCCACTGCTACTGTAATTCTATTACAATAAGCTCAGCCACTGCTACTGTAATTCTATTACAATAAGCCCAGCCACTGCTACTGTAATTCTATTACAATAAGCCCAGCCACTGCTACTTTAACTCTATTACAATAAGCCCAGCCACTGCTACTGTAATTATATTACAATAAGCCTGGCCACTGCTACTGTAATTCTATTACAATAAGCCCAGCCACTGCTACTGTAATTCTATTACAATAAGCCTGGCCACTGCTACTGTAATTATATTACAATAAGCCTAGCCACTGCTACTGTAACTCTATTACAATAAGCCCAGCCACTGCTACTGTAATTCTATTACAATAAGCCTGGCCACTGCTACTGTAATTATATTACAATAAGCCTAGCCACTGCCATCTGTCTGTGCATATTGGTTTAGAAACCGCAGTGATACTACACAGTCACACCATCATAATTATCCTACTAACATGTTCTAAACATGTCAAGTACCATTTACAGAAAAGTACCCTCAACCTATTGTCTTTCATTTCAGAGAAAAGGAAACAAAGTGGTGGCTAAGGTGATGTGCAACCACATCCGTCACCATGAGTTGATCAGCTGCTTAGCCAACTTGTTGTAGCTAGCTTACTAACTTAGCTAGCTAGCTCTACCGTTACTGATAAATAAACAGCTTGCTTAGCTTGCCCTGAAGTTGTAGACATGCTGCCCCCAAAAAATGAAGAGGAACTGTTATCAGAAATCAGTCCGTAGATCAGCATGTTTCTCCACATGCTGATAGTTACTAATGTTGGGGTCAGCTGAGCACAGCAGCAGCTGACTGGAGGCTGCAAGATGCTGACCGGCATCTTGCCTATGCCGGTCAGCCATCGCTCTTCCATATATTTATATGTACATACTCGTATTCATTCCTTTACGGTTGTGTGTATAAGGTAGTTGTTGTGAAATTACTTGTTAGATACTACTGCATGGTGAGAATAGAAGCACAAGAATTTCGCTGCACTCACATTAACATCTGCTAACCATGTGTATGTGACAAATAAAATTTGATTTGATTTGATACTGACATGTGGCAGAACAGGCAGTGCTATCTGCTTCTTTAAAACTCATTCACTGTGATCAAATAATGTTGCTAAAGTAGCTTGCTTACTAGCTAGCTTATGGAGGAAACATTTTGTGTTCAGCATTGTGTGTGCACTAGGTTAACTTCGTATTCATTTTATATGAAGTGACTGGCTAAGAGCTACATTAGCAAGCTAATGGACAAATGTAAGCTAATTGTCGTGCACGTTGTCAAACTTCAGAAATACTGCTCCGTCAAGCGCAAAACTTCTTAGCTAGATGTGAAATGGTGCTACTAATACTTCCCCAATCAAAACACATCAACATTATTTTCAGATGTATTGTTTTAGCTTTGATTAATTCAGCCTGTTTTGAGGATGAAATGGGGTTCATTAGGTCATGTCACCTACAGATGTAGGATCTTAATTTGAGCCAGTTTGCTAGAGTAGGAAAGTAATATTGCAGCAACAGGAAATGTGAATTATTGGGTGGATTCTAATTAATAAAAGAAATTTGTAGCGTTGCTAAAAAAAAAAATTATAGCAAATATTCTGACATTTTTAAGTGGAAATTAAAAACTTTTTTTAAACATTGAATACAGCCCAAGTTGAAATGTCCTACTGTATAGGAAAAATTCTCAGCAACAGAATAGTGATCAAATTAAGATACAAATTCTCTTGATCTATCCCATTACCTTTTGAGAGATACAAGACAGATCAGTACAGGAGGAAGACAACACCCAAGTCCACCACCTAATTCCCAGACCATGACAGCCTAGACTAGGCCTGTTCGCTAAACCTGACATAATATATTGTTAGTTAGTTCCACGCTTTTCCTACTGACAAGCGGCAGTATCTTGTAAAAGGCAGGGTATTGCATAAGAAGTTTGCAAATAAACATCAATATCATGCTGTTTGGCCAGTCTGCCCATGTGGTATTATGTACATGGGGCAAACTCTCAGCAGTCATTCAGAGGTCACATGATCAGCCTGCTGTCCATCCAATCAACTAGTTCTGCCACAGCTCTATTCTTTGATAATCTGTAGAATAACGTTGTGTCAGTGATTTTAGTTCAAATATAATTATGCATCTACTTGATGTTCTTTCACTTTACAGGAAATTAACATTTTGCTGTTAACCTTTTTGATGTTTAATGCATACACTATGTCAGTGATTAAATTAACGTTTATTTCCTGATTTGTTCGGGAAACAAATTTTACTTCAGGGGTTGTGGCAAATGTTGGATTTAATTAGCAGTCACTACTAACCAACGCTTGATTGAATGAGTTGTGTACACACAAATATGGGTTGGCTAATTGCAACTATAACTATTTGTTTGGAAGTATCACAGCTTACTCTATCAGCAGTGTGTAGAAACACAAGACAAGTCATTCAGGGACAGTGCTGTTTGCACATTTGTCAGAGCTACTCACGAGGTTACTTTACCGACTACAGACAATACATGTTCAATTGTAGCTAACAGTACATTTCATTACATCAATTTGATGAGCTCCCATACCTGACAGTTATACAAATTAAATAGAAGCATCCCCAAAAACAGATTCATGTAGGACAGAGGCGGCAGGTAGCCTAGTGGTTAGAGCATTGGGCCAGTAAGGTTGCTGGCCCAATGTAAAAATCTGTCGTTCTGCCCCTGAGCAAGGCAGAGAAGCACAAGAACACTGTTCCCCAGGGGCCGTGGATGTCGATTAAGGCAGGCCCCCGCACCTCTATGATTCAGAGGGGTTAGATTAAATGCGAAACACACATTTCAGTTGAAGGCATTCAGTTGTACAACTGACTATGTATCCCTCCTTTCCCTAGTTGATAAACACCTCTCTACCCAGGGAGAAGCACAATGACAATCTTTTACTTACTCAATATAATGGGCCACTGAATCACTGCTGCACTGTATGAAAAAAAATAAGTTAAAAGAACCTGCCCCCCCCCACTTAAAACTGAATAAAGCAATGAAGATTCACAACTCCCCCCCGTTTTATCTCTGTTTATTCTTTACTACATTTTGTTTTGCAGTAGAAAGGCAATAAGGTGGAATAAAGTAAGATCAAATGTTTTTAACTCTGACAAGACGAACGCATTTTCATAACTTCTTCATCATCGCAAAATCAAAATAGGAATCCTTTGAGTTTTAAAAACAGGGAGCTGCTTAGGAGTCAGACTTGATATTTCTCCATTCTCTTTGTTGCTCTGCAATCCCTCTATACTCTACTGGGCTTGTGGGAAAGACCTCCCGGTGATGTGTTACCAATAACGTCCTAGCAGAAGTTTACAAAGTTTTACTTGAGCCCTCTGACAAAGTATTAGGATAGGCCTACTAGGACTTAGTAGGCCACTCAGCTGAGTCAAAGAATGGGTTAAGTCCAGGACGTTCAACAGATTGTGTTATTAATGTATTATATAGTATTCTGCAAAAACAATAAGAACACTGCTTCACTGAGCATTGAAGTGTATTCTTATTCGCTACAGACACCCTGGATCGAATACAGGCTGTATCACAACCCATAGGACGGTGCACAACTGGCCCAGTCTTCTGTAATGTACACTGTATATAGTGTAATATTGGGAGGCAAACTCAAAATGTAGTACATTTCTACTCTATATACTTGACATTGTACAGGTGTATTCATTTTTTGTGCCCATAACCATGTCAGTGAGGTGTATACATTTATTTCAAAGTAGATTTGTTTAAGACTACAAAGAAACACTCTGTGTGACCCTGATTTAGCCCACTGCAGTATTAGCCCTAACACGTGTAGCTGTCTGCATACAGTGCATTTGGAAAGTTTTCAGATCCCTTGACTTTGTCCACATTTTGTTACGTTACAGCCTTATTCTTAAATGGATTAAACAGTTTATTTCCCTCATCAATCCACACACAACACCCCATAACGTTTTTTTATTTTTTTTTAAATCTGAAATGTCACATTAACATTAGTATTCAGATCCTTTACTCAGTCCTTTGTTGAAGCAACTTTGGCAGTGATTACAGCCTCGAGTCTTCTTGGGTTGGACACTACAAGCTTGGAACACCTTTATTTGAGTTTCTCAGATTCTTCTCTGCAGATCCTCTCAAGCTCTGTCAGGTTGGATGGGGAGCATCGCTGCACAGCTATTTTCAGGTCTCTCCAGACAAGTTGGATCGGATTCAAGTCCGGGCTCTGGCTGGACCACTCAAGGACATTCAGAGACTTGTCCCGAAGCCACTCCTGTGTTGTCTTGGCTGTGTGCTTAGGGTCGTTGTCCTGCTGGAAGGTGAACCTTCGCCCCAGTCTGAGGTCCTGGGTGCTCAGGTTTTCATCAAGGATCTCTCTGAACATTGCTCTGTTCATCTTTCCCTTGACCCTGACTAGTCTCTCAATCCCTGCCACTGAAAAACATCCCCACAGCATGATGCTGCAACCACCATGCTTCACCGTAGTGATGGTGCCAGGTTTCCTCCAAACGTGACACTTGGCATTCAGGCCAAAGAGTTCAATCTTGGTTTCATCATACCAGATAATCTTGTTTCTGATAGTCTGAGAGTCCAAGCGGGCTGTCATGTGCATTTTACTGAGAACTGGCTTCCGTCTGGCAACTCTACCATGCAGCCCTGATTGGTGGAGTGCTTCGGAGATGGTTGTCCTTCTGGAAGGTTCTCCCATCTCCACAGAGGAAATCTGGAGCTGTTTAAGAGTGTCCATCGGGTTCTTGGTCGGGTTCTGACCAAGGCCCTTCTCCCCCGACCAAGGCCCTTCTCCCCCAATTGCTCAGTTTGGCCAGGCAGCCAATTCTAGGAAGAGTCTTGGTGGTTCCAAACTTCTTCAAATTAAGAACGATGGAGGCCACTGCGTTCTTGGGGACCTTCAATACTGCAGAAATGTTTTGGTACCCTTCCCTAGATCTGTGCCTCGACACAATCCTTTCTCGGATCTCTACGGACAGTTACTTTGACCTCATGGCTTGGTTTTTACTCTGACATACATTGTCAACTGTGGGACCTTATACTGACAGGTGTGTGTTTTTCCAAATCATGTCCAATCAATTGAATTTACCACAGGTGGACTCCAATCAAGTTCTAGAAACATTTCAAGGATGACCAATGGAAACGGGATGCACCTGAGCTCAATTTCAAGTCTCATAGCAAAGAGTCTGAATACTTATGTATTTCTTATAAATCTGCAAACATTTCTAAAAACTTATTTTTGCTTTGGAATTGTGTGTAGATTGATGAGGAAAAGTATTTATTTAATCCATATTAGAATAAGGCTGTAACAACAACATTTGGAGAAGTCAAGTTGTCCGACTATTTTCTGAATGCACTGTATAGTCCCATGAGCCCTGGTAGGCCTACATAAATGGTAGTGAACAATTTTAGTATACTGTAGAGTGTATTTGCCTTGGCAGTGGCTTTGTTTTCATTAGGTTGTATTCGTCAACAGTATAGGCTGGTGTCTTGTAATTGTGGCTTTGATTGGAACCTATTACAGACCGGGCCCTGTGAAATAAATTATGTATTGATTTGAAATATTCCAACGTATCGTATCACCTAAGTGATGTTTGTGCCTCCAGAGAGTCTCATCAAAAATCTTAGACAGGGTCTTAGATTTACACCTATGGTGAGAGTGATATGCTGTTCTGTATACTTCTACAATGCTACTGCTCAGATACTGCATGTCTACTGAGTATTATTCAAGCGATTGAAACACAAAAAGATTGAAGGTAAACAAACAGTGAAAACAATATAGGACCAAACAATGACTCTCCACTCCAGAATATAATCACTGATCCTTCAAACAATGAGGATCACAGAAAAACGAATGTTCTCTCTGCATGCTGTTGTACTGGTATAACAGAACAGTAACCAGTAGGACTGATGCAACTCACAATTGCAATTACTATTTCGTTGAGGGGATATCTTCTGCCATTGGCAGCGTTTCTTGGCATTGTTCAGGGGCGCTTGGCAGAGCCCTAATTTGGGTCACCGCTCGTTCCACACAGGAGGGCAACGACAGACCTTACACAGATCTAATCAGGGGAAAACACATATGTTGAATCGGTTGATTTAATTGGCCTAATTATTCCCCGCCTAATGGAGAGAAAAGGCAAGGGTTTGACATCTCAGTCCCACAAAGACTTATTGCAGACAGGTGCTATATTAGAGGCCACCTGTCAAGATGATTGGTTTAAATCGGGGAAAATCTAAATGCTTTATGCTCCAGAATAGAGGGAGTAGAGTGCTGTCTGCAGGGCAAGAAGTGGGGCCGTCGGTCTGACAGTGAGACTGTCCCACAGACTACATGGAGGAGCAGACAGACACACAACATAACTTAGGAACAGACAGACACACAACATAACATAGGAACAGACAGACACATAACATAACATAGACTACATGGAGGAACAGACAGACACACAACATAACATAGGAACAGACAGAGACACAACATAACATAGGAACAGACAGACACACAACATAACATAGACTATAATGAGGAACAGACAGACATACAACATAACATAGGAACAGACAGACACACAACATAACATAGACTACAATGAGGAACAGACAGACACACAACATAACATAGACTACATGGAGGAACAGACAGACACACAACATAACATAGGAACAGACAGACACACAACATAACATAGGAACAGACAGAGACATGCTACGGTGCACCTTCTCGTTTTTGCCCAAACTCTCTACAACCACTGTGATTATTATTATCTGACCCTGCTGGTCATCTATTAACTATTTGAACATCTTAGCCATGTTCTGTTATAATCTCCACCCAGCACAGCCAGATGAAGACTGACCACCCCTCAGAGCCTGGTTCCTCTCTAGGTTTCCTCCTAGATTCTGGCCTTTCTAGGGAGTTTTTCCTAGCCACCATGCTTTTACATCTGCATTGCTTGCTGTTTGGGGTTTTTAGGCTGGGTTTCTGTATAGCACTTTGTGACATCGGCTGATGTAAAAAGGGCTTTATGAATACATTTGATTGATTGATACTGTACACAGCTGATTCAAATGATCAAAACGAGATGATTAGTTGATTATTTTAATCAGCTATTTCGTACTAGGGAAAAAACTAAAATGTGCTGAGTTTGGGAAACCCTGCCCTAGACTATCGTTTGGCTCGTGTTCTTCTCAGTAAACACAGTGCAACAAAAAACTAAAAGGAAAACCAAAACAAATAAAAACATTACGAGAAAAATTGATTGGCTGGATATGACCAGAACATGTGCATTTGTTCTCAGTTTCAATAAAAGTCTATGAATAGGTCAATTAATGTATTTTTTGAAATATATTTTTCATCGTTATACACAAAAATGAAAACCGGGTCAGGAGTGGGAAGATGAAGAGGCTGAGAGGGTTGAAAGTACTTTGAATGTCAAACTAGGTTTCACACCAAGTACCACAGTCACAGCAACAACACACGTATCATTCCATAACAAAACAGTTTGTTGAAACACTGACGAACAGGAAGCTAATTATATTTCAAATAGTTATAATTACAGTTTAGCTATCAATATCATGATCTAGTCCCCTTGGTGCTTAGGGTGACATTTTGTTGGTCAGGCCATTCCGATTATTCCAAAACCACAACTGAGGGAGCAGTGATTTGTCAGTTTTAATTGTTATGTGGCATCAATGTTTAATATTCATCTGACTTTATGTGTAACTGGTTATGTTAATAGGATTTCAACTCAATGTATTCACTGTCCTTCATGCATGATGTATTCTAATGGAACTAACTTGCTTTACAGCTGAATGGCAAGAGGTTAACAGTCCCAATAGGTAGGACACCCGAAATACCAATTTGAACTTCAAACAGTGCTTTCTCTCACTTCACATTGAGCAAGTGCACAACAACTGTTAAGTGGGAGCTGAGGAAAAATATTTATTACCCCCACGTCCTTAACCCAAATTATTATGAGCTATCATACTATAAATGACCATGGACTATTTCACTCTCCCCAGGGAGAGACAGAGAGACACTGAGGGAGGGAGAGCCAGAGAGAGAGAGAGAGAGAGAGTCAGATACCCTCTGAGTTACTCCCTTTCATTTGTGAAACAAGTGAGAAAATTAAGAATATAGAACAAGGCAGTTGAATTGCTACAAAATACATGATACAAAAAAAATATTAAATAAGCTATACCAAACAAAAGCCTGAACTTGAGTTGCTCTACCCAGCTCATCTACTCTAGTTGGATGTGGAAAGATTCCAGACATCTCTGAGGACCTCCTAGTTTCCCTCCACTAGCTGCCCACCTCCTCCTTAATAAAACTAACATGCTATTCCCCTGACAGGGATCCCTCTGGACTGTTCAATGTGGAGCCTGAGTCTCCCAGCTAAAAGCCCTTCCAGCTTCACTAAATCTAAACTGGAGAAGGTGCCATCATGACATCCTTGTTGCATCCCAAACATCACCCTATTCCCTATAATATAGTGCACTACCTTTGACCAGGGTCTATAGGGCTCTGGTCTAAAGTAGCGCCCTATAAAAGGGTGCTATTTGGTACTCAGCTCCTGAGTAGGCTAGTCGACTATGCCAGTCACTTCACAATGCTTTTCCTTTTGTCTCCTGAGCAGGCTAGCCCAGCGGTCCCCAACCCCCGGGCCGCGGACCGGTACCGGTCCGTGCGTCATTTGGTACCGGGCCGCACAAGAAAGAATAAATAACTTACATTAAAAAGTTATTAACCACATCAGAGCACACGCCCTTAACTCGCGCCTGTTTGCGCAGCTTTGTGAGGGAATGGACGCGGAGCAATAGACGCCTTCTCATATACACAGAAATAAGATGGTTATCGCGAGGGAAATCGCTGACCAGAGTGTTTGAATTACGAGAGCCGCTGCAGAGATTTCTCTCAGAACAGAAGTCACCGCTGGCAGCACATTTCAGTGACGAGGAATGGGTCGCAAAACTGGCTTACTTGTGCGACATATTCAACCTGCTCAATGAACTCAATCTGTCACTTCAGGGGGAAAATGACAACTGTCTTCAAGTTGGCAGATAAAGTAGCTGCATTTTAAAGCCAAACTGGATTTGTGGGGACGGTGCGTGAACAGAGGCATATTGGACATGTTTCAAACATTAGCGGGGATTTTGGGTGAGACTGAGCCTGAGCCGTCATTCTTCCAGCTGGTGCACGATCACCTGTCTTTGCTTTTAAAAGAGTTGGAGCGCTACTTCCCAACCACAAAAGACCCACGAACTGCCAAGGAATGGATCCGTGACCCATTTGTCAACACACCAGGTGAATCCAGCATGTCTGTGCAAGAAGAAGATCAACTGCTGGAGATCGCAAATGACGGCGGCCTTAAAAGTATGTTGGAGACAACAACTGTGCCGGTGTTCTGGATTAAAGTCATGGCAGAATACCCTGAGATCGCCACAACAGCACTGAAAACCCTGTTTGTCATTTCCGACATCCTATCTGTGTGAAGCTGGGGTTTTCTACAGTGACAGCAACCAAAACAAAATGACGGGAGTAGACTGGACATAAGCAACACACTTCGGGTGTCATTGTCTCCCGTTACCCCTAGATGGGACCGTCTCGTTGCAGAGAAACAAGCTCAAGGCTCCCATTGATTTAGCGTTATGGTGAACTAAAATTTTCATGGACTTTATATTCGTTTTTGTGCTGTATCTGTATCTGTATTTTTAAGGCATGTTTAAACGTCACCATCGCGACCAGAGTCAGTGAGCGTTAGGGGGCAGAGAGGATGTTATTCATGTTATGTTGTTGGTGCGATGTTACGAGGACGCTGCTAATAAAGTTGCATATACGAATACACAGTGGATTCATGTTTATTATTATATTTACAATATACCACAGTTTTTATGCCAGTCGTATCATTTTATTTTGTTGTATTTATCTGTCACACCTTTAAAGCCCGGTCCGTGAAAATATTGTCTGACATTAAACCGGTCCTTGGCGCTAAAAAGGTTGGGGACCGCTGGGCTAGCTGACTATGCCAGTCACTTCACAATGCTTTTCCCACTGTCCCTGAGTAGGCTAGCTGACTATGCCAGTCACTTCACAATGCTTTTCCCACTGTCCCTGAGTAGGCTAGCCGACTATGCAAACCACTTCACAATGATTTTCCCACTGTCCCTGAGTAGGCTAGCCAACTATGCCAGCCACTTCACAATGCTTTTCCTATTGTCCCTGAGTAGGTTGCCCGACTATGTCAACCAATTCACAATGCTTTTCCTATTGTCTCCTGAGCAGACTAGCCGACTATGCCAGTCACATCACAATGCTTTTCCTATTCTCTCCTCCATCGTTTTAAGATTCCCTACGGCTCCTTTCACCAGTTGATAGACAGCTTGCATGGGCAGACTACTTTCATCTCTATGCAAACTCGTCTTTATCATGTATATTTCTATCTGCTGAGTTGAGATGTAGCTAGTAGTGCAAATGTGGCAATTAGTTTCCCCGAGCACTACCAAGAGAACATCATTTGCTTAATGATTAAAGTATTGTGGATGTGTGGAAATGTGATAATTCAGGCGGTTAGCATGATTTTATACAAGTACGTTAGAGCTTCTCATTGCTTACAAGGCTCAGGTAGGATGCATTCCAAGCGTTGGTGGGATTAAAAGGTGAGGATACAACTTTTGAAATACAAACATTACGAACAACGACTTACAGACTCACATAAATAATGACTACATGCTTTGCATTTGAAACCGTCTACGAACTAAACAAAACCTTTTGCAGTGCAGCTTAATTCAATTTATATTAACAATATGTACCCAAGGCTATTTTTCTGACTACCAACACCTTGTAACACCAAATAAGATCCACATTGTATGTAAAGCTAGGCATAAATGTTCTGACTATGCTGGCAATGGAAATCAAATGTATCAATTTAGAAATCTTAACGTTCAAGGTATTGACATTGTAAAAATGTCCCATGCTACTTACTGTATTCACCTGGCTGTTACACCACTGAACTATTAGGCTAGATATGAAATCATTGTTATACTTTATAGTACAGAAAGATACTTTGTTTGGTTTGAATGGCACACACATGTTTAACATACACATTATGAAGCTTTACACTGTCAACGGGTCTCATTAAACAATTAGCAACATAAATCCAGAGGGATTATTGGGGTGGGTTAACGAACATAAAATATACAAACACAATGTGTACACTAGGGATTTAATTACCTTAAGACTAGTTAATTACAATGGATTTGACTGACACATGCATAATTAAGCAGAATTAGCCAGCATGATAATTTTTGCATTATCTTAATGGAATGTACATGAAGGGGGGAGGGGGTAATGATAAGATGGATGCTCGTGAAGGGGGGCAGTCTGCAGTGCGGTGGTGATATCCATCATTCAGGATATCACTTAGTCAACCAAAAGATGCTACCTAAAAACACGATGCATGAGCTGTAAAGAATCACTTGTTTTAGACACAGCAGCTGGAAAAGAAGCCAGCCGTTTTAACTGGCGCCGTCAGTCTCCTCCAGGTAATGCTATTAGATGCCACTAATATCTTGGGATGCTCTTCAAAAGCCAAATGCACTTGTGCTAAACAGCAAGGCAGTAATAACCAGTGACAGCACTCAAGGAGCCCAGATTTAAAAAGCTTTTGCTTCTGATTGGTTCAAGTAATTGGACATATAAAAAAAAAACCTTCGTTGATGGAATTCGTAAACTAAAACAGATATTTTCCTAACTCGACTGGCTGGTTGGTGTTACTAGGCAACCTGGTTGATCCAAGCACACACAAACTTGCAATCTACGTAAAGCCCGACAACTGTTTTGTAGCTTACTCACCGACTTTACAAACATGACCACAAAACATGCACTATGGGGTGGGGGGTCCATTTGCATTGGTTTGGAACATACTGAACAGGCAATAGGATCCTGAAAAAAAAGGGAATATGAATACCATTCTCTTGCATTGTAAGAATACACAACATGGCATTTAGATTCACATAATCGACAGTGTGCATACAGAAACTCAGGCTCTCCTGCTGTACAAAAAAACATATATATACTTATCCTGGAACCCACTAACCACTTTTTTGAAAAAAGGGCCTGATCTTCTTACATACAGATTAGATTCTTGCTAAAAAAAAACGTATCGAATTTGTGGCTGATACACTCAATCTTTTTGGCTCAGATATGAGTATAAAAACTATCACATACAACACCCATGTCTGTTTTTCCTCATTTGTGCATAACCTCGTGCACATTCCGCAAACTACAGTACCGCAGAATAGCTAAAGGGTTGCTAAGGGGTTGTTAGGGTATCGATGGTTACACTAGCATTATCTTGTAATAGCTGAGAAATAGAAACGAAAAGGTCATTTCTGATTGAGTAGACATATGCAGTGTTGACCGTGAATGCGGTCTCCGCCAACGCGGGAACATTGCTCTTTACATTTCAATTGGGCTTTAGGCGCTGAATTGACGTGTTTTCTGATTGAATGGAACCCTAAGTGCATCTTGAATTAGAATTGAATCAACACAATCTTGAGTTAAATCTTTCCACTTGAAGGATTAAAATGGAACATCAAAGAAACACAATACCATAAATTACCAAACAAGAGGATGGAGAAACTCTGATAACAATGCCGCCCTACCAAGCAAAAAGGCAGTAACTTCTCATTTGGTCAAAAATGACTTAATGTCATTTTTTCTATATTAAATACATGCTTAATCATGTGGACAAATATCCTGCCTCTAATGTATTGTGTTTTGGGAAAAAATGGGGGCCATATTATCAGTAACTGCACTAGGTTACTGTGAAACAAAGGTAAATAAAATCAATTTTTCCTCAGTTCCTGCTTTTATGCTTGGTAGGGCAGAATAGTGAATGCTGTGGGTGAGAAAGAGGAGAAACAGGAAGCTGTTCATCTGTTCCGTTCCTCCAGGCAACACCAGGAGAAGTATTCTGATTATCCCAGTCACATAATGTTCTTCTCTCTGGGCCTTGTTATGCCCATTTATACACAATTTATAAATTAATTATTTGTGGGTAGTCTGAAAATTCTGACACTGTATTTTTCTTAGATTTCCTCCAGTCTAATAAACATGTATGTAGTGAACATCATATGTAGATACTTAACATGTCTGGAACTCCTGAAGTGATTGTTTTACTGTTTGTCAAATAACGTTCAATTATGTACTGTAACCTATATAATTTATTGATACCTAAGTAAGAAAAATAAACATCCGAGGCGGAAAGTGAGATTGGTTGCTTGTCTAATGTTATCTAGTGGGTATTATTTGGCAAGCTTTGTTAAAGCTAGCTATCTCTGTTAAAGGCATCAAGCCAGCGATGTAGAGTTAGATAATGCAGGGACTATCCAGCCCGTTGGTTGTTCTGGTTTGCCTGCTTACCTGATGGAGGGGCCCACGTCAGACTGCATCAGTCAGTTAACTAAGTTACACAAGCTGAGGATCAGATATCTCCACTAGAGCTTCGCTCACTGCTGTATTGGCGCCGGAGAGGATGGCTGCCATTTTATTGTCTCTTTATTGTCCCAACCGTGCTATTTTGCTAGTATTTTCGCATTGTTTGTAACTTATTTTGTGCATAATGTTGCTGCTACTGTCTCTTATGACTGAAAAGAGCTTCTGGACATCAGAACACCGATTACTCACCTTGAATTGGACAAATAATTTTTATTTAATGAGTCGGATGAGAGGGATTTACTCCAGACACCCGAACAGGCCCTCATCCCAGGAGAAAGAGACACAGAGAGATTTAGCAGAAAGAGATCAGGGTGCCCTGTGAGGATCAGGCAACGAGTGGCTAATCTGCCTTTGCCATCTGTACAATTCACCTAGTGGCCGGGGACCTTAATGCAGGGAAACTAAAATCTGGTATACCTAATTTTTATCAGCATGTTAAATATGCAAGCCAAAATTAAAGCAGGAAGCACCAGTGACTAGATCAATAAAAAAAGTGGTCAGATGAAGCAGATGCTGAGCTACAGGACTGTTTTGCTACAGCACAGACTGGAATATGTTCCGGGATTCCTCCGATGGCATTGAGAAGTACACCACATCAGTCACTGTCTTCATCAATAAGTGCATCGTCGACGTTGTCCCCACAGTGACTGTACGTACATACCCCAACCAGAAGCCATGGATTACAGGCAACATCAGCACTGAGCTAAAGGGTAGAGCTGCAGCTTTCAACCCGGAAGTGTATAAGAAATCCCGCTATGCCCTCTGACGAACCATCAAACAGTCAAAGCGTCACTACAGGACGAAGATCGAATCGTACCACAACGACTCTGACGCTCGTCGGATGTGGCAGGGGTTGCAAACTATTACAGATTACAAAGGGAAGCACAGCTGAGAGATGTCCAGTGAAGCAAGCTAAATTACTTCTGTGCTTGCTTCGAGGCAAGTAACACTGAAACATGCATGAGAGCATCAGCTGTTCCGGACGACTGGGTGATCATGCTCTCCGCAGCCGATATGAGTAAGACATTTAAACAGGTCAACATTCACATGGCCGCAAGGCCAAACGGATTACCAGGACGTGTACTCCGAGCATGTACTGTACTGTAATACCAACATGTTTCAAGCAGACCACCATAGTTCCTGTGCCCAAGAACACTAAGGTAACCTGCCTAAATGACTACTGACACGTAGCACTCACGTCTGTAGCCAGGAAGTGCTTTGAAAGGCTGGTCATGACTCACATCAACACCATTATCCCAGAAACCCTAGACCCACTCCAATTTGCATACCGCCCCAACAGATCCTGTTGGAGATATTTTAATACCATTATGTTACATTTTCTCATTTCTGAACAGAATGCATAGAACACCTTTTAAGTAGAAACACATGTCAAGGGTTGCCTCAGTTGAAAAAACGCACATACTGCACGTAGGCCTCGTACCACTTTCCACGACAATCCACAGATGATGCAATCTCTATTGCAATCCACACTGTTCTTTCACTCCTGGACAAAAGGAACACTTATGTGAGAATGCTATTCATTGACTACAGCTCAGCGTTCAACACCATAGTGCCTTCAAAGCTCATCACTAAGCTGAGTGGAATACAGGAAAAGGAAAAGGAGGACCAAGCACACCCCCATTCTCATCGACAGGGCTGCAGTGGAGCAGGTTGAGAGCTTCAAGTTCCTTGGCGTCTACATCACCAACAAACGAACATGGTCCAAGCACACCAAGACAGTCGTGAAGAGGACATGACAAAACCTATTCCCCCTCAGGAGACTGAAAAGATTTGGCATGGGTCCCCAGATCCTCAAAGGGTTCTACAGCTGCACCATCAAGAACATCCTGACGGGTTGCATCAGTGCCTGGTATGGCAACTGCTCGGCCTCTGACGGCAAGACACTACAGAGGGTAGTGCATATGGCCCAGTACATCACCGGGGCCAAGCCTTCTGCCATCCAGGACCTCTTTACCAGGTGGTGTTAGAGGAAGGCCCTAAAATTTGTCAAAGACTCCAGCCAACGTAGTCCCTCTGTTTCAAGAATGCCAAGTCTCGGTCCAAGAGGCTTCTAAACAGATTCTACCCCCAAGCCATAGGACCCCTGAACATCTAATCAAATGGCTACCCAGACTATTTGCATTGCCCCCCCCCCCTCTTTTAACCTGCTGCTACTCTCTGTTATTATCTATGCATAGTCACTTTAATAACTCTACCTACATGTACATGTTACCTCAATTACCTCGACTAACCGGTGCCCCCGCACATTGACTCAGTACCGGTACCCCCTGTATATAGCCTCCACATTGACTCTGTACCGGTAGCCCCTGTATATAGCCTCCACATTGACTCTGTACCGGTA
>QNTS01002205.1:238631-248631 GCA_003317085.1 Hucho hucho
TTCTCACTGCAGGGGATGGAATGTTCAGTCCTGGGATCTGTTCTCACTGCAGAGGCTGGAATGTTCAGTCCTGGGACCTGTTCTCACTGAGGGGATGTCCAGTCTTGGGTCCTGTTCTCACTATAGGGGCTGGAATGTTCAGTCCTGGGATCTGTTCTCACTGCAGGGGCTGGAATGTTCAGTCCTGGGATCTGTTCTCACTGCAGGGGCTGGAATGTTCAGTCCTGGGATCTGTTCTCACTGCAGGGGCTGTTTTGTTCATTCCTGGGACCTGTTCTCACTGCAGGTGATGTCCAGTCTTGGGTCCTGTTCTCACTATAGGGGCTGGAATGTTCAGTCCTGGGACCTGTTCTCATTGCAGGGGCTGGAATGTTCAGTCCTGGGATCTGTTCTCACTGCAGGGGATGGAATGTTCAGTCCTGGCACCTGTTCTCACTATAGGGGCTGGGATGTCCAGTCCGCTCCGCCATGCAACAGAGGGTGTCTGAGACGCGATGATTAGCACACTGGCCAGCTAATTTTAGTAGGGTTTGGAATTGGACTAATCAGGAACTAAGAGCCGGCATCCACTCTAAATCACCTTCTTTACACGTGCAGAGGGATACTTTCAGGGTGGAAAAAAGGCTGTCTGCAGCCTTCCGATTATCCTCTGGAAAAGCCTCTAATCTGGCCGAAAGTACTTAAGGAGTCAAGCAGCAAAATAAACGACACTGATTATTATCCATTTTTTCCTACTCCACCACAGTAGATGGATGAGGGAGGAGGAGAAGGAGGAGGAGGAGGAAGAGGGGGTGGAAGAGGTGGTGGAAGTTGTGAGGAGGAGGAGGAGGAGATGGAGGAGGAAGTTGTGAGGAGGAGGAAGAGAAGAAGGGGTAGGAGGAGGAGGAGGAGAGGTGGAGGAGAAGGAGGAGGAATAGGAAGAGGTTTCGCCAGCTGGCCTGGCCCCTCCTAACCACCATCTGCTTTAACAAATGTTAAGGCTGGACTAAATACCCCTGAGTCCTCTGTCCTAACCAGATTATCAGATATTCTAAGAAGGGGACTTGCCTCTTATCGTCTCCCAATCTCTTTTACAAAAGTAAATCAGGACTTGCTGTAGGGGATTACCAGGATTAGGGGCGACCACAGACGAGGTTCTCAGCTCTGTGTCTTAAAGTCGCTGCCCTTCAGCCTGTCTCCCTTATGCTTACTAGCATCTAAAGACATGTAAAGCCTTCCATTCTGTGAATGCAGCTGGCCCATTGTTTCCTCTGTCCTGTGTGAGTGTGGCGCCGCAGTAAATTATATTGTAGAGTGGCTGGTTAGTTAAGGAACTGGCGTCTTTTATTTAGATGGTGAAATCAAAGGTAACATTTACAGTAATGAGTTAATGAGTCTTATCTTCAGCACTCTATAACGTGTCCATATTAGGACAGCCTCTGTTCCAACACATTAGAGCCATCTTTAAAAGCCTTGTCCACACATGGTGTTGGGACCCCAAGCATTCGAGCAAAGACAATACATTGCAGTCCAGAGATATATCTAACATGTGTACATGTTGAGTATTAACCAATGAGGAGAGGACTTTGTGGTTGAAGCAGACGAAGGCCTTGAGGCCGGTACGTAAAAGCTTAATAAAGAGCAGTGATACTAGCAAGAGCAGTGTGTGGGATTCTTCTTGTTTTTTCTCCGTTTAGAGCAGAGCTGCCAACTCTCACATATTGGCCGTGAGACACATGCATTCGACCCTCTTCTCAGGCTCTCACGGCACACCTCTTATATCTCACGCATTGAAAAGTACTGCTTTCATATTTTTTTTGAAATGTCCATTGTATAGTCTCCGTGTTAACTTTTCAACTGTGCTCCCGAATCGTTTTGAAATCGAAGCACTTGCGCCTGCAATTTAAAATCAGGAGCAGAGCCTCTATCATTGTCCTGTCTTGCCACAGCCCTGTCAACCGCTGCACATTGAAGCATTTTGATTGGTCTAGTTAAGTAAGGGATCAAGGGGATTGGATGCATGTTTTAAAAAAACTCCCCTCAAGATTAGAGTGGAGCTAAATGGAAAGCGAGAACGTTCTCCGCTGAGTTTATCAAACTGTAAAAAGAGTAGCACGGTAGCTCTGTTTTATGTACTGTGTTGTCAACAAAATTAGGTGGATTTTTCTCCAGTCCGTATTGCAAAATGCAGCCTTTTGACAGCATGTACTTAAGTCGTTGTCGGCTATTTTATTACTCCACTTATTCCCAATTTTGCCAGTGTAATCACATATTTGAAATCTGATATGCCTACTTGTGTCTTTGAAAATGCATTATGAGGAGATGTATTTTTTTTGCATTTGTTCACGGACAGTTTTATATGTCACGACTTCCGCCGAAGTCGGTCCCTCTCCTTGTTCGGGCGGCGTTCGGCGGTCGACGTCACCGGTCTTCTAGCCATCGCCGATCCACTTTTCATTTTTCCATTTGTTTTGTCTTTTTTTTTCCCCCCACACAACTGGTTTTCATTCCCCAATTACATGTTCATGTATTTAACCCTCTGGTTCCCCCATGTTTGTGTGCGTGATTGTTTCTTGTTCCTCGTCGCTATATTTCCGGCTGGTATTTTCATCCCGTGTGTTTTAGGGCATGTTGTATTTTGTTTACCTTGTGCCGTATTGAGTAAATACGTTGTTCACTCATCTCTGCTCTCCTGCGGCTGACTTTATGCACCAGCTACACACACCGACCTGACATTATATTAAGTCAGAAAAATTTGCATTGGCTAACAAATGCTTCAGGAATCAAATATATATATTTTTTGTACATTTTAGTAATAGTGCACGTGCTAGGCAACTCATAAATGCATCATGTGTTGTCTATGTAGAGTAAGACGAGGTCAGGCATTAACCACCTGAATATTGATATTCATTATATTTTTCTTGAAGGTTGGCGGATTTTGAGAAATCAATTGTTACAACAAGAACATTTTCAAACACCTGGCACTTGGGAAACATAGCTCAGGGGTGGCCAACCCTCCTGGAGAGAAAGCAAGATTTTCTTCAAGACCTATTTTTAAGAGAGTTCACCCAAATTACAAAAAACTTTATGTTTTGTGTCCTTACCTTGAAATCAGTTTATGGACAAGGAGACTATGATTTGGTTACCAACTGGCATAAAACATGAATATGTCCTGTGCAGAGCCTTGGTATAGTGGTAACACTCCCTGGCACATGTCCATTACAACTTTACATCTGAGAACAGGGATCAATCCCTGCTTTTGACTTTCCACCTGAGAACAGGGATCAATCCTTGCTTCCGACTTTCCACCTGAGAACAGGGATCAATCCCTGCTTCCGACTTTCCACCTGAGAACAGGGATCAATCCTTGCTTCTGACTTTCCACCTGAGAACAGGGATCAATCACTGCTTCCTACTTTCCACATGAAAACAGGGATCAATCCCTGCTTCCGACTTTCCACCTGAGAACAGGGATCAATCCCTGCTCTGACTTTCCACCTGCCAGTGTCAATCCCTGCTTCTGACTTTCCACCTGAGAACACGGATCAATCACTGCTCCGACTTTCCACCTGAGAACAGGGATCAATCCCTGCTCTGACTTTCCACATGCGAACAGGGATCAATCCCTGCTTCTGACTTTCCATCTGATAACAGGGATCAGTCCCTGTTCCTACATTCCAACTGTTTCTAGCATTAGCCTGTCTCCCTACAGTATCTAATTATTGTCTGAATAAAGTGTCAAACTGCCTAAAAAAATATGTAGAAAAAATATTTGCATACTTAAAATGTCATGCCCCACAAATCCCAAAGTATCAAAGTCATACACCTGACCTGTGATTTTAATTAAAACAAATTCCACACAGGTTATATGCCTAAGCCATGTCAAAATACGTAGAATTGCTGCAAATGTGTTTTAAAACAGCACAGTTTTCCTCCCTCTAGGGGTTGTGCTAGGGGGGAATGGAATCCACATAGCAAATCAAACTCCAAGCTTTCTTCAAAAGCTGGCAGCCCTGTTACAGACTCAGGACACTGTCTGGATGATAGATTGCTGACAGATTTCCCAGTGTACACCACTTCAAAGAGGATAAAATGAAGCAAGAATTTCAATGCAAACAACCCTGAGCTGCACTTGCTCTGTCATTCCTTTGGATTCAGATGTAGTAGGCTACAGTACCAGTCACCTGGCAGTTAATATGTGGCACAAAGCACAAAAACATTGTCCATAAAAAAAGCTCTCTAAATAAAATGTTGTGTTCCTCTTTCCTATAAACATGTATGTCTAAAACATTTCCCTGTTGAAGATTCATGTTCAACCTCATGTTTAATGCGTTTATGCAGAACATGGTTTCCCGTTTTCAAAGGAAAATCTTGTAAATCTTGTTTATCCGTATGACAACCTGCAATGACAAACATTGAGAAAAAGCAATCTAGGACTATCAAATTAGATTAAACCTAGGATGAGGTTACAGTGCACTGCGTTCTAGGCTTACAGTTATTAAGCCGATCCCAAAATGGCACAAGATACACATGTGTACCAAGAACATAATAACATAAATAAATTGTTGTTTAAAAATCATTTCTATGTAGTTCTCTTCGAGATAATAACATCAGTGGTAAATGAATGAACCAAGACTTTCTACAATCTTCCACACACCAAAAAAAAACATCTCATGAGATTATTCATTATACACACCCAAAATACCCTGCAGCGCCTATATGTCTGCTTTAGATAATGATCAAACATGGAACAAACTGTTGTAACAGAAATCAATGCTGCTCAGATTCCTAACCATGGAAACACCTCATTTAATCGACAGAATTGTTTTTAATGAAAACAACAATCTCGGCTGTAGAAAACACTCCACGTCTTAGAGAGGGAGAGAGAGGGAACTCACTCCTCTCTGGCTTCGCCACTGATTTGATTGTTGTACAAAACACAAAGGTAAGACGGCTGCAGCAATGGGGATGATTGAATTATTCAGTTTGCCAGAGATTTCGCAGCAATTGTGTGGAGTGCCTTGAGTGGAGAGAGAGAGAGAGAGAGAGAGGGAGAGGGAGAGGGAGAGGGAGAGGGAGAGAGAGAGAGAGAGAGAGAGCGTCCTCTTGTTTCCTGCTCCATTAGACAGCCACATGCATAAATAGCCCACTACAGACCGTCATTAGTGATGCAGCTATATAGCCTGAGCACATCATTCTCCAGATCACAGTTACCACTCTGCTAATTTTCTCTGTGCTCCTGACACCCCTAGAACAATGAAAGCTTTATGAGCAGAAAAAAAACAAAAGAGAAAGAGATTTACATTCACTACATCCAACTAACTATGTGTTGATGAAAAACTGAGAAAAATGAGAAACTCAAGAAAACAAAGATAATTATCTACAAGTGTAATTGGGTTGAAAACTCTTTAAAATCAAAGAAAACTTGAAGCTGAGCCAGGGCTGGTCTGCAAACTATCCCTAGCCAGATGGACCGTTGACAGACAACATGATCACATAGAAGATTATATGGGTCAATGTTAGTCTAAATACATATTGGTTTTGATTATTTATAGCAGCATCTCACTAATGTAATACTGATTTATGTGACTGATAATCAAATCAAATCAAAAAATTCACAAAAGTCGAATACAACAGGTGCAATTAAAAAACAACAACGCAATTTAAAATATATATTTTTTTACTAAATAAACTAAAGTAAAAAAAAGTTTCACAATAAAATAACAATAACGAGGCTATATACATGGGGGTACCGGTACTGAGTCAATGTGCGGGGGTACAGGCCATTTGATTAATTGTTCTGCAGTCTTATGGTGTGGGGGTATAAGCTGATAAGGAGCCTTTTGGACCTTTTACTTTGCGCTCCAGTACCGCTTGCCGTGCGGTAGCAGAGAGAAGATTCTATGATTTGGGTGGCTGCAGTCTTTGACAATCCATGGCAAATCTTTTCAGTCTCCTCAGGGGAAGTCCTGGATCCAGTTGCAGAGGGAGGTGTTGAATGCTGAGCTGTAATCAATGAACAGTCAATGAACAGCATTCTCACATAGGTGTTCCTTTTGTCCAGGTGGGAAAGGACAGTGGAGTGCAATAGATATTGCATCATCTGTGGATCTGCTGGGGCCGTATGGGAATTGGAGTGGGATGATGGTGTTGATGTGAGCCATGACTAGCCTTTCAAAGCACTTCATGGCTACAGACGGTAGTCATTTAGGCAGGTTACCTTGGTGTTCTTGGGCACAGGGACTATGGTGGTCTACTTGAAACATGTAGGTATTACAAACTCGGTCAGGGAGAGGTTGAAAATGTCAAATGTGTCACTTGCCAGTTGGTTCGCACATGCTCTGAGTACACGTCCTGGAAATCCATTAGGCCCTGCGGCCTTGTGAATGTTGACCTGTTTATAGTTCCTACTCACTTTGGCTACGGAGAGTGTGATCACACAGTTATTCGGAACATCTGGTGCTCTTATGCATGCTTCAGTGTTGCTTGCCTAGAAGTATGCATGTAGTAGGATTCAATCTTAGTTCTGTAGTGACCCTTTTCCTGTTTGATAGTTCGTCTGAGGGCATCGCAGAATTTATTTTGAGCGTCCGGATTAGTGTCCCGCTCCTTGAAAGTGGCAGGTCTAGCCTTTAGCTCGTGCGGATATTGCCTGTAATCCATGGCTTCTGGTTGGGATAAGTACGTACGGTCACAGTGGGGATGACGTCATCGATGCACTTACTGATGAAGCCGGTGAATGAGGTAGTATACTCCTCAATGCCATCGGATGAATCCCAGAACATATTCCAGTCTGTGCTAGCAAAACAGTCCTATGGCTTAGCATCTGCATCACCTGACCATTTCCGTATTGAGCAAGTGATACTTCCTGCTTTAGTTTTTGCTTAGGGTGGCAGGTAGCCTAGTGGTTAGAGTGTTGGGCCAGTAACCAAAAGGTTGCTGGATCAAATCCCCGAGCTGACAAGGTAAAAATCTGTTGTTCTGCCCCTGAACAAGGCAGTTAACCCACTGTTCCCTGGTAGGCTGTCATTGTAAATAAGAATTTGTTCTTAACTGACTTGCCTAGTTAAATAAAGGTTAAATTTAAAAAACGTTATTAGGGGGATAGAATTATGGTACGGAACATTACAAGGCAGCTTCCTACCATTCTACGACAGATGCCGGGAGCTGACGCTGTCGTAGTCCATGTGGGGTCAAACGACATTTGGAGGGCTAGTTCGGAACAGCTAGAAATACATTTTAAAGAACTGAAAGGTTCCAAAAACCGGCCAATTATTTCAGGTCGTTGGGTGTAAAAGATTCAGTACGCTACTAGCATTACACACCTTGCTAAAAGTTTACTGTAGCTCTGTTGGAATAACTTTTATAGATAGCTTTACAAATGTTTGCTTGCAGAGGACTACAGGGGTGACGTGGTTACTCTTAGCAAACAAGAAGCAAAGTTACACAAGCCACTGGGGACCTACTTTGGGGAATCCACGCCCACCTACTTTTTCTTTCTCACTACCCCAGTGGTGGATCTGGTCGAAGTGTCGCTGCTGTGTTGGCTCTCCACAGCCGACTGGCTGGCACTCTGCAGGGTTCCCTCCCTGAAGGAGTCTCCCCCTTCCCTGGAGAATGGAGTTAGTAGGATGTTCCTGGATGACTTGGTGGATGTTCCTGTTCTTAATCCTACCAACCAGCCATGGAGATATGTCACTCGCCGTGAAAGTCAAAAACCTCCACGGCGAGTGGACTCTGGCAATGGGGGCTTCCTGTCTCGGAGCTCTACGGACAATTCCTCCGACCTCATGGCTTGGTTTTTGCTCTGACATGCACTGTCAACTGTGGAACCTTATACAGACAGGTGTGTGCCTTTCCAAATCATGTCCACTCAATTGAATTTACCACAGGTGGACTCCCATCAAATTATAGAAACATCAAGGATGTTCAATGGAATCAGGATGCACCTCAGCTCAATTTCGAGTCATATAGCAAAGGGTCTGAATATTTATGTAAATAAAGTATTTCTGTTTTTTATTTGTAATAAATTTGCAAACATTTCTAAAAATCTGTTTTTGCTTTGTCACAATGGGGTATTGTGTGTAGATTGATGAGAAAAATATAATGTAATAATTTTTAGAATAAGGCTGTAACGTAACAATGTGGAAAAATGAAGGGGTCTGAATACCTTCCGAATGCACTGTATATATCTTTGTTTTATATACAGTGGGGAAAAAAAGTATTTAGTCAGCCACCAAGTTCTCTCACTTAAAAAGATGAGAGAGGCCTGTAATTTTCATCATAGGTACACTTCAACTATGACAGACAAAATGAGGAAAAAAAATCCAGAAAATCACATTGTAGGATTTTTTATGAATTAATTTGCAAATTATGGTGGAAAATAAGTATTTGGTCACATACAAACAAGCAAGATTTCTGGCTCTCACAGACCTGTAACTTCTTCTTTAAGAGGCTCCTCTGTCCTCCACTCGTTACCTGTATTAATGGCACCTGTTTGAACTTGTTATCAGTATAAAAGACACCTGTCCACAACCTCAAACAGTCACACTCCAAACTCCACTATGGCCAAGACCAAAGAGCTGTCAAAGGACACCAGAAACAAAATTGTAGACCTGCACCAGGTTGGGAAGACTGAATCTGCAATAGGTAAGCAGCTTGGTTTGAAGAAATCAACTGTGGGAGCAATTATTAGGAAATGGAAGNAGCCAGTACATGTTCAGGCCCGTCTGAAGTTTGCTAGAGAGCATTTGGATGATCCAGATGAGGATTGGGAGAATGTCATATGGTCAGATGAAACCAAAATAGAACTTTTTGGTAAAAACTCAACTCGTCGTGTTTGGAGGACAAAGAATGCTGAGTTGCATCCAAAGAACACCATACCTACTGTGAAGCATGGGGGTGGAAACATCATGCTTTGGGGCTGTTTTTCTGCAAAGGGACCAGGACGACTGATCCGTGTAAAGGAAAGAATGAATGGGGCCATGTATCGTGAGATTTTGAGTGAAAACCTCCTTCCATCAGCAAGGGCATTGAAGATGAAACGTGGCTGGGTCTTTCAGCATGACAATGATCCCAAACACATCGCCCGGGCAACGAAGGAGTGGCTTCGTAAGAAGCATTTCAAGGTCCTGGAGTGGCCTAGCCAGTCTCCAGATCTCAACCCCATAGAAACTCTTTGGAGGGAGTTGAAAGTCTAGAGGAGATCTGCATGGAGGAATGGGCCAAAATACCAGCAACAGTGTGTGAAAACCTTGTGAAGACTTACAGAAAACGTTTGACCTCTGTCATTGCCAACAAAGGGTATATAACAAAGTATTGAGATAAACTTTTGTTATTGACCAAATACTTATTTTCCGCCATAATTTGCAAATAAATAAATAAAAAATCCTACAATGTGATTTTCTGGATTTCTTTTTCTCATTTCGTCTGTCATAGTTGAAGTGTACCTATGATGAAAATTACAGGCCTCTCTCATCTTTTTAAGTGAGAGAACTTGCACAATTGGTGGCTGACTAAATACTTTTTTGCCTCACTGTATCTTAAGGGGTCCTACAATTCTAAATCAAATAGCGAAATGATCCATGGTATGGCCATCTTAAAACATTTCCATATGTTAGCTAGTAGAAATCCCTTTAACCCGTGTCAAAAACAAAGAAGACAAAACTGAACAAAAAGTTGGTCACCAAAAAAATATGTAACATCTGTGCACTTGCATAATTAAGCTTTGGCACAATTCAATATAATCTCTTGAAAAACATTTCATTATTAAATAATAACGCCACGCAACATAAGAAAGCAGAGGAATTGCCATGCAATGTTGGTTGGTTCCCAATAAATGCACGCTACCGTTCAAAAGTGTGAGGCCCCGGTGCACAACTGAGCAAGAGGACAAGTACATTAGAGTGTCTAGTTTGAGAAACAGACACCTCACAAGTCTTCAACTGGCATCTTCAATAAATAGTACCCGCAAAACACCAGTCTCAACGTCAACAGCGAAGAGGCGAGTCCGGGATGCTGA
>QNTS01002205.1:253631-264056 GCA_003317085.1 Hucho hucho
TTGTATTTGTACTGTATGTTTTTTATACAGGGGGTGGGTCATAGCGTGAGTCATCATCAAGGAGATAGATATGATAAGAGATACTGTAAATGGTGGCGTTCTATAAAATATTTCAAAACCTCCTACAGGATTCACAAGGAGAGTTTTGTAAAGTTTCAGGCAGGCAACAATGTGTCTTAATTTCTGTGAAAATTATTCAAGTTCTCTTTTTTTTTCACCCACAAAAAATAAAAATAAACCAAATTAACATATTCCTTTTGTTGGTTGGTGTTTTGAGGCTGTAGAGACTGTATAGTATGAGATTCACCTCTTCATCTGTGCCTTCCTCCCTCTCTCTCTCTCTCCCTCTCTCTTTCTCTCTCTAGGTACTGGCAGCTAGAGATTGACTCTTATCTTGTGGCAGCGAGTTGTACCTGAGCCACAGAGTGTGTCATAGAGTGGTGGCTTCAGTGCCGTCTCCTGTAATATAGAGAGACAGACAGATATAGGGAGATTTAAGTTACAATATAATCCAGCTCTGAGAAGTCTAATCTGTAGTAGCTGTTAAACTCTATTACACTCTAACAGTGAATACAAAAAATCTCTAAATCATTTGTATTCAATAAGAAGAAGAAAAAAGCACTCTTCAAGGTACAGCTGACAATCAGGTATGATTTCCTTGCCAGATGAAGTCCTTGAAGAATACTACACGAGAGCATAAATGTGTGCATTTTACTGTGATTATCAGAGCATGCAATTCTCTCCAATAGATTTAGCTCCAAATGTGTAATTACATCCACCACCCTACTGCAACACTTCGTTTAACCCTGAAAACAGCATTTGGCTCGTACTTTAGTCCTTAATCGGGGCACCCTTCAGTAGGTCCTCTGATAGGTACAGGTCTGACATTCACCAGGTCTGCCCCAAAACTACAAAAGACACATCTGCCGATATCTGAATGATCATGTTGAATCTGACCTAAAATCATCTGGTAAGAGGAGGTGATACAACATACCCCCCCCCAACCCTACCCTTATTGGAAAAAAAACATGAATAAAAAAAGTTTCAAAAATACGTTTTCATGTGATTCTCTACACTTGACAACATGTACAGAAACATGTGTAAACATAAAACGACACATTCCAAAAACATGTCAAATCATGTGATTTTCCTGTAAGGGTTAGCTATAACACTTAGCTAGAGTGATTGTCTTAGGAATATATTGTAAATTACAACAACATAATCACGTCTGCCATGCCTTTCAAATGTACATGTTCTGAGATCATGTCAAATGGTAATATCTGTGTACAGTACGTTAAGTATGAATATGTTAATGGCCCTGCTAGCCAAGAAAACACACAAACCACGGGAGGTTTGGTCTGACATCAACAACTGACCTGGTATGCACTATGGCCCTGTGGAATATGGGACAAACAAAAGAGCATATTGGCCTCTTTGCTGTTGCATATTCATGCCCGTGTCTCAGATCACTCAGCCAGCCCGGGAGGTTGCTCACTTGATCTGCCACAACTAAAGCACAGATGGAGACAGAGGTTTCCCGCACGTCACCGGGGGGGATTGACCTCTAAAACTACCGGCTGAGAACAGGGAGATAGACAAGAGATAAAAGAATAGGAAGGAAGATATGAGGGAGGGAATAAAAGAGAGAAGGAATCTAGGGAGAGAGGAAAAGATGCTATGGTGCACTGAGCAGCATTGGATCCTACCAAACAGAGCTCTTAGGATATTAAGATACCATATGGTGCCATAAATATGTAGTCTCTGAAGTATTTTTTGACAAGCTTCCCTCTTTAGCGCCTACATCTGTAAGTCCCCTTAAACATTCATCTGACCTTCATCTGTAAGTCTCCTGTGTCTCCTATTAGGATTCAATGAATGTGTTCTGTTATATCCTTTATCCTCTAGCTGCTTTAGGTAAAAGGTCAATGGAAGAGGCACGCAAAATCACTGTCTTTCACTTTCATGAACAAATAAAAACACCACAATCTGCTTTATCCTGTATTTTGGACTTTTTATATTACAGGTTTATGCTCAGGGAGATTGAGTGGTGTCAACTTGCCATATGCTGCTTTTGTTAAGGCCAGGCTGACTTGAACGGATCACAATTGTGAATTCCACACTCGACAAAACATTTTCATTTCACGAGATAAAGAAAAAAATAAATGTTTGTATTCTGGGGAGCATTACAGAATGTATCTGAACTGTATCAATGTTAAAAGAGGAATCTATTGGAACGATAGTTTACGGACAAGTCAAAACTAGGAAGTTGTAGCCAGCATTGTCAGTCATTGGCTGTCAGAGGTCCAATAATATTAAAGACCTAGTGACTGCCAATGATATTTAGGTATTGTTATGTTTGTTCCTTGTATAATGACAAACCGTGGGGTAGGTTAAACTGCTTTAAATGAACATATACTCCAGCTAGAAAACTCCTTGTTTAGCCATGCAAGGCATTCAACCACCCTGCATAGCCTGCTGGGTAACGTAGTCTAAATGTTATTAAAACATAACAACACAGGTATACTTGATATAATCTTAACAATCCTAAAGGACATTGACTTCTTTCCTCTTTTATCTATTATCTTCTCCCGAAAACCTAATTACAGAGATTTTAATCATATTGTATTATGAGTGATTAACCCTTTCATGCATTTAATTAACCTTTTGAGCTGTAGATTCTCACCAGACTCTGCTTTACTTCAGGCATAGGCTTTGAGTAAGCACACTTAACTGTCACATCTAATGCCAACAGGGAGGCCCTACTTTTCAAACGCTCCAGGTGACAGGAGAGTACAATAGAGATAATAGATATACCATCATCCTGACATCTCTAAGGTGGTGCTGGTCTTTCAGTTGGAACAACGCTGTCCCACTTTACACCAAAAGCATGTGTTTGACAGAATCTGACCAAATATTATGACCAATAATTACGCCATAAGAAACAAAGAAGTGATTAAACTCACAATGCCTGACCAATAATTACCCCCATAAGAAACAGATAATGATTCAATTCAACTCGCAAAGCCTTTTTCAGATTAACAAGCCCTAAAATACACTAGATGAAATATACTGATTGAACAGCTGATTCGGCACATTACAAGGACGGAGGAGAATGGTGACTTAATCATGAATTCATTCAGATGAGTTTAAAGGAGAAGTATTTCTCACTGATGAACAACATCAGTGACATGGAATATAAGAAATACACCATTAATACTGCCCCCCCCCCATTTAAAAAATAATAATTAGAATGATCAAACATTGGATAAATATTTGTGCATATTTCAGGGGGTATTTTAGTGCAGGGCATAACCAGTATGAGTGCAAAGCCATTCTGACAACTTGACAGGGAGCATAACAAACAACAAGTTAAGTATATGTTCCTGTAGTGGCTATGCAAGTAGGCTTACGAATAATGTACCATGGGCAGTGTTGCTTTTAAATGGAGTTTTAAATAGAATATTGGTGAGGGAAATGAATATCTGCTCTGTGTGGGTGTCTCTTTAAATTACCATGCACACAACTCATCAGTGGATAGACAGTCATTTGTAAGAACTATGCTACAAGGGATTGAAAATTATAGACAGTAATCTGTAAGAACTATGCTACAAGGGATTTCAAAAAGGATGGAAAAGCTTCAAGAGGCCACAATGAGGGCAACAAGGCAACCCCCCCACCCCCCCAAAAAAAAAAAAAAAATATAATCTGTGCAATTCTGTGAAGATAAACTAGTACAAAATTCAAGAATGTTACACTGCATCAAATAAAATCATTGAAAGATGTATGATAAAACTGTACCAGAATGTGTTATTTTAGATGTGAACAAAAATCATGAAAAACAAAAGACCAAAAAAAATAAACCATAAAATAAACTACAAACTAATCCCGCATTTAAAATCAAATGTATCGTACTGCATGAATGAATCCCATTAACACAGTATTAATTAATCCCATGTTATGTATATTAATACTGTCTCTCTACCACACCATAACGACTACCAATGATGAACCCTAACCTATATTAATACTGTCTCTCTACCAGACCATAACGACTACCAATGATGATCCCTAACCTATATTAATACTGTCTCTCTACCAGACCATAACGACTACCAATGATGATCCCTAACCTATATTAATACTGTCTCTCTACCAGACCATAACGACTACCAATGATGATCCCTAACCTATATTAATACTGTCTCTCTACCAGACCATAACGACTACCAATGATGAACCCTAACCTATATTAATACTGTCTCTCTACCACACCATAACGACTACCAATGATGATCCCTAACCTATATTAATACTGTCTCTCTACCACACCATAACGACTACCAATGATGATCCCTAACCTATATTAATACTGTCTCTCTACCAGACCATAAGGACTACCAGTGATGAACCCTAACCTACATTACAACACCAACCACCTGCTTTGAAAATGTTCCGGCAAGCTAAGTCATTAAAGACTCTAATGAATGGGTTAAATGGACTCAGCAACCAGCTTGTACTGACTCTATCTAGCTACCCCCTCCTCCTATTGGTCTCAAGCCTCCATCTAGCTACCCCCTCCTCTTCCTATTGGCCCCAAGCCTCCATCTTTACCTTGATCTTAGATACCCACCATACTGTCTTCATTCCATAGAGCTCCGCCCGCCCCGCTCTGTTCTGCCCCACTCTGCTCCGCCCCGCTCTGCTCCGCCCCGCCCCGCTCTGCTGCGCCCCACTCTGCTCTGCTCCGCACCACTCTGCTCTGCTCCGCCCCACTCTGCTCTGCTCCGCCCCACTCTGCTCTCCTCTGCCGTATTGTCTGCCCTCAGCAAGGCCACCTCTCCTCACCTCCCTGGCCTGCTTTTATTTACTAGGGCACTTCGCAAATCTCTTATGGAATCATGAGCCTCAGACCAGACACTAGCGTTCAAATGCCTTTTGCTTTGCTCTACTCCTCATGCTGACAAAGCCTTCAGAGCCTCCACAGTCAAGACACCACTTAATATCTCCAGCACGCAACTGAAATCTGGGATTATTTAATGAGGTCTTATTATTCTGTAGTGGAAACTCTTGGGGGATACGTTCCCTACTATTTCAGGGGAAAGTGAACAGCTGATTGAACCCAAATCAAACACTCTATGTTTGGTTTTCTCTGTCTGTCAGACATGCTAGTTTTTTTCCAGGTGTGTCAATCAAAAAAGCTTAGCGCTGCTTTAATCCGTTGGTCCTCAGCAAATACACCTGGGCAGAGTTCAATTGGTAGCATGGCCGACTTGATTCTCAAGCATGCTATTACTCTGCCACCAGCCTTCTCACTTAAGATTCTAATTTAAGACCTGTTCCCCCATTCCACTGCCGCCATTACACTTTAAAGTGGAACATTAACCCAAATAAGGTTAAAGGGTTTTATAGACATATAATACAAGATAGCAAAGGGAGGTATAATCTGTCTTTCTGGGAAATAAAGATAGATTTCATTTGAATGAAGTTTCTTGGCCAAACTTCAGTTCTCTCATTCCTCTCTGAGGTATTCATCCTCAATATTCAATGCTGATGACATTAATGCACATGTGACTTTTTGTATGGTTCAATCTCCCGGCTCCCTCCTGCTGCCACCCATCACCCTCCGTCTTATCAACAAAGGGACAGTGGTACGGAGAGTGGGAGTGGGAACAATAGGTGGCTTTAGAAAATAAGTTAGGAATTACCTGTCTGGTGTGGATTTGCCCAGGAGTCTTGAATCCCCCCTGACAGCTGCACTCTGAGACCGAGTAAGGGTCTGAGCTGGTGGAGGAGCACTTGGAGTGCGAGTCACAGCCCACCACAAACGTGTTGTCTAGCGGGAGCTCCTGAATCACATGGTGTTTATTGGGCGCCATCGGGGTCTCTGGTTTGATTTGGAAGGTTGGCTGGGGGGAGGCAGACTTGTAATGCTTGGCTAAGTCTGGGCTGTCAGGTTTGAAGGTGGTCGGCGTAGTGGCCCAGTTGTATTTCCCCATGGTCTGCTCATCTAGCTCCACAGGCAGGTCCAGGGTTCCATTAATGTGCTCCTGGCTGGGATCATCAGGCTTGGATTCTTCTATGCTGACAAAGTTCAAGAGGAGGCTCTTAGGGGATCTCTTCTTTTTCTTCTTTTTCTTCTTGATTTGACGGTTCTCCTGGTTGGGCGACACCCACTCGCCGCTCTGCTTGCCCTTCTGCACCACTTTGTGCCTGGGCGTCTGGCGGCAGCGCACCAAGGCCGTCACGAAGATGACTAAGATGACTGTCATAGTCCCAGCTATAATAGCGATGACAACAATCACGTATCCACTGGCTTGGGGTGTGACCTCACTGTCTCCCACGTTACGGTCCAATGGAGTCTCCAAGCTCTTACGTAGCTGCTCTTGAATGAACGTAGCGTTGGATACGGTCTCGTTAATGAACAGGTGAATGAGGGCGATTGCGTGTAAGGACTCTGGCTGGCCCAGGTCTTTGACTTTCACCACTAGCCTGTGTAAACCCTGATCGGCTGAGACTATCTTCTCCTGCAGAGTTATATTACCAGTTGTTTTGTCTATGGCAAACAGCCCTCTTGGTGATCCCCCAATGAAACTGTACTGCAGCTCAGCATTCATGCCAGTGTCATTGTCTATAGCGAACACTCTGGTGACCACAGACCCAGGACTGGTGGTAGACTGGACCAGATCGTAAGAGTAGTTGGACGAGGGAATAACAAAAATGGGTCGATTGTCATTGACATCCACAACATTTATGGTGACCTTGGCGTATGAAGTGCTGGGTGGTTGCCCTCCGTCTATGGCCTTCACCATAAAAGTGTACGAGCTCTGCTGCTCTCTATCAAACGTGATGTTGGGTTTGATCACACCGGTCTGGGGATCAATAATGAAATTGTCTTTCCCGTTCAGGATGGACAGTGTTATGACAGAGTTGTCACCTGCGTCGGAATCTGTGACGGTGATCAGGCCCACGGTCCCGTACAGAGGCAGGTTCTCAGGCACGTAGAAGTTATACTCAGGATGGGTGAAAGCTGGGCTGTTGTCGTTGAGGTCCTGCACTATTAACCTCACTGTGACATTGCTCTGCAGCGAATTAGACCCATTGTCCCTCGCCAGGACAGTGAACGAATACTTCTCCTGCTTCTCTCTGTCCAGGCGTTTGCCAACGGAGAGGATTCCTGACCGTCGATCTATGTTAAACCCATCAGGAGCGTCAGGGCCAAGAGAATAAATAATCTCTGCATTATGTCCGCTGTCTGCATCCGTGGCACTGATCTTTATGAGCTGCGTGGATGGATCATTGTTCTCTGGTATGGACAGCTGAATCTCAGGCTGAGGGAAGATGGGAGCGTTGTCATTCTCGTCCTTAATTTTAATTAAAACCATCGCTGAAGTGTTCAAAGGAGGCTTCCCAGAATCGGACGCCACTATCTTAATTGCATATTCCCTGGTTGCTTCGTAATCTAGGGGGGCCGCAGTCTCCAGCAGGAACTGGTCATTAAATACTGGCTTTAACCTGAAAGGAACATCGTGGTCAGTATAACAAGTCACTTTGCCGTTCAGATCAGAGTCCTTGTCTGTCACTGTAATTAGGGCTATTTTTGTGTTGAGAGGAGCGTTCTCCGACAGTAGAACCGTTCCATTTACAAGGTTCATTATGTACCGAGTGTCTATGGATGGAACGTTGTCATTAATGTCCGTTACGTTGACGATAACAGCAGCTCTGGAGGGGGTGGAGCTGCCATCGCTGGCTAGGACGATGAGTTTGTGGACTGGGGTGGCCTCCCGGTCTAAGGGCTGCTTGACAGTGATCAGCCCGGAGGTGCTGTCGATGGCAAAATGCCTCTTGGTGGATGAGGAGATCTGATTGGAGAAGGAGAAGTGGATCTGGGCGTTGGAGCCGAGGTCTGCGTCTGTGGCGTGGAGCTGGGTGACGGAGGTTCCTATGGGGGCGTTCTCGGGGATGTTCACCTCCACCTCACTGTCCTTGAAGACCGGTCGATTGTCGTTGACGTCGGAGATGGTGACCTGGAGGATGGCCGTGCTGGACTTGGGTGGCGTTCCTCCGTCCTCCACCTTGATCTTCATGACGAAGGTGTCCTTCTGCTCGCGATCCAGGCTCTGCTGGACGATCAGCTGAGGCCATCTGTCTCCCTCTGGGGTCTCGATGATGTCCAGGCCAAACTCACTCACACTCTGTAGAGACAGGGACATAACAGGGAGAACACAGATAATTAGTGAGTTTCAGTCACATGTTACTGGACAACATGGAAGGAACTACTGTGCTGTACATCCTGGAGCATGTTACTAATTGCTTTGTTATTCATCAGTGCAGGGATGTTCATAGCCTGATATCTGGGAATATTTTACCTGAAACATTGCTATCTTTTATGACATGTTATACAGTGCTATAGCCTACAAATGGTCCTGTAAACTGGCACTAGACTCACACAGCTGGTTTCATTTTCCAGAAATAACACAAATAAGCTGTAATTTGTTTTAGCTTCAACAGATGTTTATTCTCACTGCAGCAAAACACTGTTGTGAAAGTTCTTTAATGTTCTCAAAATATTTGCTTTAAGACTAAATCCAGAGGAAAAGATCCACTTATTACCGAAATACTGTTGGATGCTGAGAGTGAGGTAAACAGTTATGTCCATAACCAAAAAAGTTTAGCGCTTCTTTATGTTATAAACAAGAAACTGACAGATGGAATCTGCACATATCGTATAATGTTTTACCTCCCCTGCCTTCCTCAATGGAACTGCTTTGACACACATTTGATTCAATTTTACCTTACTATCTTGCGTCTACTTTGGAATTGAGGAGACAGCTCACAAAATGTCGAGTTCATATGTGAGAGAGACAGTTGAAAGTGAAGCCACAGAGATAACCGTTATGTATTAAAGGGACAGAGAGACTCCACATTAAACAGACTTTCACCCAAGGGGTAGGCCACAGTGAAGCCCGATGAAAATGAAAACAAATGCATGTAATCCCCATGAGAAACTGACTGACTGTTCAAGTAATTGCCTTCCCCCCCAAAAATGTAGCACTATTATTTATGACTACAGATCAGCTATGTGGTAAAGATGGGTCCTGGCATATTTGCAATCGTTTTGATTTAGAGAGGGAGGGAGGGAGGGAGGGAGGGAGGGAGAGAGACAGAGACAGAGACAGAGACAGAGAGACAAATCTAAGAACCTAAATGAGACACATGCATTTTACAAAACAAAGAGTTCCTTTGAAGGTCTTTCAGTAAGAAGCAGTTTCATGCTTAAATAAGAAAAAGCATCCTCTTTAAAGAGATAAGCTTCATGCTGAACATAATGTTGTAAGAGATTATTCTGTCTAGGCACAGCTATGAAACGAGATGAAGAAACATACATTCTGACTGTGAACGGTACAATTTAGACCAAATATGTTCATTTGACTACCAGTAGGTTTAGAACCAGTATCGTTCCTGTACCAATATAGCAAGGACCATGTCAGAGGGCAAAAGGCCAATATTATGTCCTGGTAGCTGCAGCATAGACATGTTGTACAGGGTTGTTGTTGGTGTTTGGGGTTCACTTGCTGTGAATGTTGTCGCCAGACTGAACCACTGCCAAGTGACAGAAGTCCCTTAAGAAACCAAAGCAGTACTGCCTGAATGAGGATGGTTACTTTATTGAGACTAGACATACGGATGCTATCTATACTTTCTACAGTCTGAGACTGAACTCTACATAAGACTGGAGAGCAAGAACAATGACCATCCAATAACAATGATTTCTAGTAGAAGATGAGTTCTAGTAGAAGATGAGTTCTGCGGAAAATTTGTTCTAGTAGAAGATGAGTTCTAGTAGAAGATGAGTTCTAGTGGAAGATGAGTTCTAGTAGAAGATCAGTTCAAGTAAAAGATGAGATCTTGTAGAAGATCAGTTCTTGTGGAAGATGAATTCTAGTAGAAGATGAGTTCTGTAGAAGATTAGTTCTACTAGAAGATGAGTTCTACTACAAGATGAGTTCTAGTAGAAGATGAGTTCTAGTAGAAGATGAGATCTACTAGAAAATTAGTTCTAGTAGAAGATAAGATCTAGAAGAAGATGAGTTCTACTAGAAAATGAGTTATATTAGAAGATGAGTACTTGTAGAAGATGAGTTCTAGTAGAAGATGGATTCCTAGTAGAATATGAGTTCTGTAGAAAATGAGTTCTAGTGGAAGATGGGTTCTAGTAGAATATGAGTTATAATAGAAGATGAGTTCCTAGTAGAAGATGAGTTCTGGAGAAGATGAGTTCTAGTGGAAGATGAGATCTAGTAGAAGATGAGATGTAGAAAAAGATGAGTTATGAAGTAGATGAGTTCTAGTGGAAGATGAGATCTAGTAGAAGATAAGTTCTACTAGAAGATGAGTTCTAGTAGAAGATGAATTCTAGTAGAAGAT
>QNTS01002205.1:271412-283476 GCA_003317085.1 Hucho hucho
TATACATTTGATATGAGTAATGTCGGATATGTAAACATTATATACAAAATTGTTTAAAGTGGCTAGTGATACATTTGTTACATCCAATTCCTATTATTTAAAGTGGCTAGAGATTTAAGTCAGTATGTTGGCAGCAGCCACTCAATGTTAGTGATGGCTGTTTAACAGTCTGATGGCCTTGAGATAGAAGCTGTTTTTCAGTCTCTCGGTCCCAGCTTTGATGCACCTGTACTGACCTCGCCTTCTGGATGATAACGGGGTGAACAGGCAGTGTCTCGGGTGGTTGTTGTCCTTGATGATCTTTTTGGCCTTCCTGTGACATCGGGTGGTGTAGGTGTCCTGGAGGGTAGGTGGTTTACCCCCGGTGATGCGTTGTGCAGTCCTCACTACCCTCTGGAGAGCCTTACGGTTGTGGGCGGAGCAGTTGCCGTACCAGGCGGTGATACAGCCCGACCGGATGCTCTCGATTGTGCATCTGTAGAAGTTTGTGAGTGTTTTTGATGACAAGCCGAATTTCTTCAGCCTCCTGAGGTTGAAGAGGCGCTGTTGCTGTTGCGCCTTCTTCACCACGCTGTCTGTGTGGGTGGACCATTTCAGTTTGTCCGTGATGTGTACGCCGAGGAACTTTCCACGTCCTCCACTACTGTCCACTACTGTCCCGTCGATGTGGATAGGGGGGTGCTCCCTCTCCTGTTTCCTGAAGTCCACGATCATCTCATTTGTTTTGTTGACGTTGAGTGAGAGGTTATTTTCCTGACACCACACTCCGAGGGCCCTCACCTCCTCCCTGTAGGCCGTCTCGTCGTTGTTGGTAATCAAGCCTACCACTGTAGTGTCGTCAGCAAACTTCATGATTGAGTTGGATGCGTGCTTGGCCACGCAGTCATGTGTAAACAGGGAGTACAGGAGAGGGCTGAGAACGCACCCTTGTGGGGCCCCAGTGTTGAGGATCAGCGGGGTGGAGATGTTGTTTCCTACCCTCACCACCTGGGGCCGGCCCGTCAGGAAGTCCAGGACCCAGTTGCACAGGGCTGGGTGGAGACCTAGGGTCTCGAGCTTAATGACGAGCTTGGAGGGTACTATGGTGTTAAATGCTGAGCTGTAGTCGATTAACAGCATTCTTACATAGGTATTCCTCTTGTCCAGATGGGTTAGGGCAGTATGCAGTGTGATTGCGATTGCGTCGTCTGTGGACCTATTGGGACGGTAAGCAAATTGGAGTGGGTCCAGGGTGTCTGGCAGGATGGAGGTGATATGATCCTTGACTAGTCTCTCAAAACACTTCATGAAGACGGAAGTGAGTGCTACGGGTCGATAGTCATTTAGCTCAGTTACCTTAGCTTTCTTGGGAACAGGAACAATGGTGGCCCTCTTGAAGCATGTGGGAACAGCAGACTGGGATAGAGATTGATTGAATATGTCCGTAAACACACCAGCCAGCTGGTCTGCACATGCTCTGAGGACACGGCCAGGGATGCCATCTGGGCCAGCAGCCTTGCAAGGGTTAACTCATTTAAATGTTTTACTCACGTTGGCTGCTGAGAAGGTGAGCCCGCAGGTTTTGGTAGCGGGCCGTGTCGGTGGCACTGTATTGTCCTCAAAGCGAGCAAAGAAGTTGTTTAGTTTGTCTGGGAGCAGGACGTCGTGGTCCGCGACGGGGCTCGTTTTGTTTTTGTAGTCCGTGATTGACTGTAGACCCTGCCACATTCCTCTCATGTCTGAGCCGTTGAATTGTGACTCTACTTTGTCTCTATATTGACGCTTAGCTTGTTTGATTTCCTTGCGGAGGGAATAGCTACACTGTTTGTATTCAGTCATGTTTCTGGTCGCCTTACCATGGTTAAAAGCAGTGGTTCGCGCTTTCAGTTTTGTGCAAATGCTGCCATCAATCCACGGTTTCAGGTTGGGGAAGGTTTTAATATTTGCTATGGGTACAACATCACCGATGCACTTGCTAATAAACTCGCTCACCGAATCAGCGTATACATCAATGTTGTTGTCAGATGCTATCCGGAACATATCCCAGTCCACGTGCTCGAAGCAATCTTGCAGCGTGGAATCAGATTGGTCGGACCAGCGTTGAACAGACCTGAGCACGTTTCCTGTTTTAGTTTCTGTCTGTGGGCTGGGAGCAACAAAATGGAGTCATGGTCAGACTTGCCGAAAGGAGGGCGGAGAATAGCCTTGTATGCATCACGGAAGTTAGAATAACAATGATCAAGGATTTTACCAGCCCGGGTGGCACATTCGATATGCTGATAAAATTTAGGGAGCCTTGTTTTCAAATTAGCCTTATTAAAATCCCCAGCCTGTCACGATCTTCATGAGGGACAGACCAAGATGCAGCGAGGTTTCCAGTGTACATACTTTATTTGAACGTAACGTAACTGGCAAAACAATAAACCAATAAAGATCGTAACTCCGGTGTGGCTAAACAGGCGCACACACACATACAACGGTAACATACCAGAATACAATGACCCACAAAACCCCAGTGAAAAGCACAAACATATATATGGTTCCCAATTAGAGGTAACGACAATCAGCTGCCTCTAATTGGGAACCATTAACCCAACATAGAAATATATAACCTACAACAAAACACCCTCCTAAACAAAACACAAACGTCCAGGCCTGCTGACCCAGGCCTGGACGTGACATTACCCCCCGGTAATGGGTGGGTCTTTGTGTCCTTGGTGGCGGCTCCGGTGCTGGCTGTACTGGCCCGAAAAGACACACCGGAGGCCTGGGGCTTGGAGCCGGAACAGTACGTACCAGGCTGGGACGACACCCTAGAGGCCTGGTACGTGGAACAGGAACATTACGTACCAGGCTGGGACGACACCCTAGAGGCCTGGTGCGTGGAACAGGAACATTACGTGCCAGGCTGGGACGACACCCTAGAGGCCTGGTGCGTGGAACAGGAACAGTCTGTGCTGGGCTCGTGATGCGCACAGGGGTTCTAGTGTGTGGAGCAGGAACAGGTCGTGCTGGGCTCGCGATGCGCACAGGGGTTCTGGTGCGTGGAGCATGAACAGGCCGTGCTGGGCTCGCGATGCGCACAGGGGACCTGGTGCGGGGAGCAGGAACAGGCCGTGCTGGGCTCGTGATGCGCACTGGGATTCTGGTGCGTGGAGCCGGAACAAGCCATGCTGGGCTCGCAATGCGCACTGGTAATCTGGTGCAGGGAGCAGGAACAGGCCGTGCTGGGCTCGCGATGCGCACTGGGAACCTGGTGCGGGGAGCAGGAACAGGCTGTGCTGGGCTCGCGATGCGCACAGGGAGCCTGGTGAGGGGAACCGGTACCCTTCTTCCAGGCTGTTCACTCACCCTAGCCTCACAGATGCGGGGAGCTGGAATGTCGCGCACCGGGCTGTGGGCGCGCACCGGAGACACCGCACGCAGAGCCGGCGCAGGATATCCTGGTCCAAAGAGGCGCACTGGAGACCAGGAGCGCTGAGCCAACACCCTCCTACCTGGCTGCAAACTCCCCCTAGCTCGACAGATGCGGGGAGCTGGCATGTCGCACACTGGGCTGTGAATGCGCACTGGAGACACCGTGCGCTTCACCGCATAACACGGTGCGACGCTCCCTCCGGTAGGCACGGGGAGTTGGCTCAGGTCTCCAACCTGGCTCACACAACCTCCCCGTGTGCCCCCCCAAAAAAAATTATTGGGGCTGCCTCTCGGGCTTCCTCGCCAGCCGTGTTCCCACGTACTTCTGCCGCTCGGGTTTCCATGCTCCATATTTCTCTTCATAATAACGCCGCTCAGCCTTCGCTGCTTCCAACTACTCCCTGGGACGGCAATACTCCCCAGGCTGGTTCCAGGGTCCCTTTCCATCCAGTTCTTCTTCCCATGTCAAGTTCTCCTGTTGACCCCGATTATCTCGCTGCTTGGTCCTTTTATGGTGGGTCATTCTGTCACGATCTTCATGAGGGACAGACCAAGATGCAGCGAGGTTTTTTTTTACATACTTTATTTGAACGTAACGTAACTGGCAAAACAATAAACCAATAAAGATCGTAACTCCGGTGTGGCTAAACAGGCGCACACACACATACAACGGTAACAAACCAGAATACAATGACCCAAAAAACCCCAGTGAAAAGCACAAACATATATATGGTTCCCAATTAGAGGTAACGACTATCAGCTGCCTCTAATTGGGAACCATTAACCCAACATAGAAATATATAACCTAGAACAAAAAACCCTCCTAAACAAAACAAACTAAACACGCCAGCCTGCTGACCCAGGCCTGGACGTGACACAGCCACAATAAATGCAGCCTCAGGATATGTGGTTTCCAGTTTACATACGAGTCCAATGGATTCCTTTCAGTGCCGTCAATGTGTCAGCTTGAGGGGGGATATACACGGCTGTGATTATAATCGAGGAGAATTCTCTTGGTAGATAATGCGGTCGGCATTTGATTGTAAGGAATTCTATGTCAGGTGAATAAAAGGACTTGAGTTCCTGTATGTTGTTATGATCACACCACGTCTAGTTAATCATGACACACACCCCCGCCCTTCTTCTTACCATATAGATGTTTGTTTCTGTCGGCGCGATGCGTGGAGAAACCATGCGGCTGTACCAACTTAGATAACGTGTCCTGAGTGAGCCATCTTTCCGTGAAGCAAAGAACGTTGCAGTCGCCGATGTCTCTCTGGAAGGCAACTCTTGCTCGTATTTCATCCACTTTGTTGTCCAGAAACTGGACATTGGCAAGTAAAATACTCGGGAGAGGTGCCAGATGTGCCCGTCTACGTAGCCTGACCAAAAGACCGCCGCCTTTCCCCCTTCTCCGGCGCCGCCGTTGTTTTGAGATGCCGGCTGGGATCCAGTCTATTGTCCTGGTTGGTAGACCAAAAAGAGGATCTGTTTCGGGAAAGTCGTATTCCTGGTCGTAATGTTGGTAAGTTGACGTTGCTCTTATATCCAAAAGTTTCTCCCGGTTGTATGTAATAAAACTTTACATTTCCCGGGGTAACAATGTAAGAAGAAATACATAAAAAAACTAAATACTGCATAGTTTCCTGAGAACGTGAAGCGAGGTGGCCATCTCTGTCGGCGCCGAAAGTAGCTCATCTTCTAATAGAAGACGAGTACTAGTAGAAGATGAGCTCTAGTAGAAGATGAGTTCTACAGAAAATTAGTTCTAGTAGTAGATGAGTTCTAATAGAAGATGAGGTCTAGTAGAAGATGAGTTCTAGTAGAAGATGAGTTCTGGAGAAGATGAGTTCTTGTAGAAGATGAGTACTAGTAGAAGATGAGTTCAAGTAGAAGATGAGTTCTAGTAGAAGATGAGTTCTAGTAGAATATGAGATCTTATAGACGATGAGAACAAGCAGAAGATGATTCGAGTGGAAGATGAGTTCTAGTAGAAGATGCGTTCGGTAGAAGATGAGTTCTAGTGGAAGATGAGATCTAGTAGAAGATGAGTTCTAGTAGAAGATGATTCTAGTGGAAGATAAGTTCTAGTAGAAGATGAGTTCTACTAGAATATGAGTTATAGTAGAAGATGAGTTCCTAGTAGAAGATGAGTACTGGAAAAGATGAGTTCTAGTGGAAAATGAGTTCTGTAGTAGATGAGTTCTAGTAGAAGTAGAGTTCTAATAGAAGATGAGATCTAGTAGAAGATGAGTTCTAGTAGAATATGAGTTCTAGCAGAAGATTAGATCTTGTGGAAGATAAGTTCCAGTAGAAGATGAGTTCTACTAGAAGATGAGTCCTACTAGAAGATGAGTTCTAGTAGAAGATGAGTTCTAGTAGAAGATGAGTTCTTCCAAAAGACGAGTTCTTGAAGAAGAAGAAGAAGAAGAGTTCTAGTAGAAGATGAGTTCCTAGTAGAAGATTAGTGCTAGTAGAAGATGAGTTCTTGTAAAAGATGAGTTCTTGTGGAAGATGAGCTCTAGTAGAAGATGAGTTCCTAGTAGAAGATATGTTCTGTAGAAGATGAGTTCTAGTGGAAGATGAGAAGATCAGTAGAAGATCAGTTCTAGTAGAAGATGATTCTAGTGGAAGATGAGTACTGGAAAAGATGAGTTCTAGTGGAAAATGAGTTCTGTAGTAGATGAGATCTAGTAGAAGATGAGTTCTAATAGAAGATAAGTTCCACTAGAAGATGAGTTCTACTAGAAGATGAGTTCTAGTAGAAGATGAGTTCTAGTAGAACATGATTTCTTGCAGAAGACGAGTTCTTGAAAAAGAAGAAGAGTTCTACTAGAAGATGAGTTTTAGTAGAAGATGAGTTCCTAGTAGAAGATTAGTTCTAGTAGAAGATGAGTTCTAGTAGTCGATGAGTTCTAGTAGAATATTAGATAAAGTAGAAGATGAGTTCTACTAGAAGATGAGTTGTACTAGAAAATGAGTTCTAGTAGAAGATGAGATCTGTAAAACATGAGTTCTAGTAGAAAATGTGTTCCTAGTAGAAGATGAGTTCTGTAGAAGTTGAGTTCTAATGAGTTGTACTAAAAATGAGTTCTTGTGGAAGATGAGTTCTAATAGAAGATGAGTTCCTAGTAGAAGATACGTTCTGTAGAAGATGAGTTCTAGTGGAAGATGAGTTCTAGTAGAAGATGAGTTGTAGTAGAAGATGAGTTGTAGTAGAAGATGAGTTTTGTAGTAGATGAGTTCTAGTAGAAGATGAGATCTAGTAGAAGATGAGTTCTATTAGAAGATGAGTTCTAGTAGACGAGATCTAGTAGAAAATGCTATTATAAGATGAGATCTAGTAGAAGATGAGTTCAAGTAGAAGATGAGTTCTTTAGAAGATTAATTCTAGTAGAAGATAAGTTCTAGTAGAAGATGAGTTCGACTAGAAGATGAGTTCTAGCAGAAGATGTGTTCTACTAGAAGATGAGATCTGTAGAAGATGAGTTCTAGTAGAAGATGAGTTCTGTTGAAGATGAGATCTAGCATAAGATTAGTTCTAGCAGAAGATAAGTTCTGTAGAAGATGAGTTATAGTAGAAGATGAGTTCTGTAGAAGATGGGTTCTAATAGAAGATGAGTTCTGTAGAAGATGAGATCTAGTAGAAGATTAGTTCTAGTAGAAGATAAGTTCTGTCGAAGATGAGTTATTGTAGAAGATGAGTTCTGTAGAAGATGGGTTCTAATAGAAGATGAGTTCCGTAGAAGGTGAGTTCTAGTAGAAGATGAGTTCTAGTAGACGATGAGTTCTAGTAGAAGATGCTATTAGAAGATGAGTTCTGTAGAAGATTAATTCTAGTAGAAGATGAGTTCTAGTAGAAGATGAGTTCTACTAGAAGATGAGTTCTAGCAGAAGATGACTTCTACTAGAAGATGAGATCTGTAGAAGATGAGTTCTAGTAGAAGATGAGTTTTGTAGAAGATGAGATCTGTAGAAGATGAGTTCTAGTAGAAGATGAGTTTTGTAGAAGATGAGATCTGTAGAAGATGAGTTCAAGTAGAAGATGAGTTTTGTAGAAGATGAGATCTGTAGAAGATGAGTTCTAATAGAAGATGAGTTTTGTAGAAGATGAGATCTGTAGAAGATGAGTTCTAGTAGAAGATTAGTTCTAGTAGAAGATGAGTTCTAGTAGTCGATGTGTTCTAGTAGACTACTAGATCTAGTAGAAGATGAGTTCTGTAGAAGATGAGTTGTATTAGAAGATAAGTTCTGTCGAAGATTAGTTATTGTAGAAGATGAGTTCTGTAGAAGATGAGTTCTAATAGAAGATTAGTTCCGTAGAAGTTGACTTCTATTAGAAGATAAGTTCTAGTAGAAGATGTGATCTAGTAAAAGATGAGTTCTAGTAGAAGAGAGTTCTGTAGAAGATGAGTTCTGTAGAAGATGAGTTCTGTAGAAGATGGGTTCTGTAGAAGATAGGTTCTTTAGAAGATGAGATCTAATAGAAGATAAGTTCTAGTAGAAGATGAGTTCTAGTAGAAGATGAGATCTAGTAGAAGATGAGTTCTAGTAGAAGATGAGATCTAGTAGAATAAGAGTTATGTAGAAGATGAGTTCTAGTAGAAAGGAGTTCTAGTAGAAGATGAGTTCTGTAGAAGATCAGTTCTAGTAGAAGATGAGTTCTAGTAGAAGATGAGTTCTATTAGAAGATGAGTTCCTAGTAGAAGATTAGATCTTGTAGAATATGTTTATTCATGGAGTAGTTACTGAACATGAAGTTACTAATTACTAAGAACTACACATTAGTTTAGTGAGTAACTATTTGACGATTGACCAAGCTGACTTTAAAATAACTGTGCCACAACTTTTCTATCAAATTCATAGGAGTGATTTCACCCCTGGAATACAGTGAAACATAACATTTTGGCTCTTCTTACAACGTGGTTGTTAAATCTTATCATAAACTTTATTATCTGGGACTTTGGCACAGTGCTTCCATCCAGTCGATGTCACAGGTGCTCCTAAATATGATTTATGAGCCAGACAGATTTTTCCCCACCTTTGTCTCATTTTCACGTTAGACAACATAACATTTAGAGCATTTCAAACAGTTTCAGAGAGCTACAGCTAACTATCTATAATGGCTGTTTATTTTTACTTGAGTGAAATCAAATTAGGCAGTTGGATTGTGATAACATCTAGGGCAGGTAAACTTACTGTAGAAAAGGCTAAGTAAGAATATGAATCACTGGCCCTAAGGTGGGAGTGACAATAACCTATAAATAAAATACATAACTGTACAGCTTAAAAGAGAGCTGTTCCTTCAGCTTCACCCAGACTGACCTCCTGAACCCTGCTGATGAAGCATTCATCTACCATTGTGGATCACGAGTCTATAGGACCAAACATCTACAGTCACCTCCAGAATTACTGACATCCTTGATACACATTAGCAAAAAAGTACTGTATAAATAATACAAATACTGAGCTATACTGCATGCAATTGTTTTTTGTTGTTGATTATATTTCTTATACCAATAAAATTGCTCGGAGATGTATGCCGATGACTCATGTTTTTTCTTAAGTCCGCAATCTGCACATTAGGTAACTCATTAAAGGGGTAGCACCAGACAAACCCTATCTAGGTGTGGACTGCAAACACTGGCAGACACACAAACAGATATGTTTTAAGTATCTGTTTTCAACTCCGTCAGAGGTTTGTCAACTCCGTCACTGATGGATAACCCCCTTAAGATCATTGTTTTTGTCAATATTCAGTAAAAGAAAATATTGCAATCACTGTTCTGCAACATATGATTAAACAAATGAAGAATTTGCTGTATTGGAATTAGTATGTATTATGGATCCCCATTAGTTCTTGCCAAGACAGCAGCTACTCTTCCTGGGGTTTATAATGGATCTCCATTATTTCCAACCAAGGCAGAAGCTACTCTTCCTGGGGTTTATTATGGATCCCCATTAGTTCCTGCCAAGGCAGCAGCTACTATTCCTGGGGTTTATAATGGATCTCCATTACTTCCTGCCAAGGCAGAAGCTACTCTTCCTGGGGTTTATAATGGATCTCCATTACTTCCTGGCAAGGCAGAAGCTACTTTTCCTGGGGTTTATTACCGTAGGGGTAATCAAAGACGGTTCCGTCGTCGATGAGAAGGACCCCAAATAATACCTAGGTTATTAGTTCGTGCCAAGGCAGCAGCTACTCTTCCTGGGGTTTATTATGGATCCCCATTAGTTCCTGCCAAGGCAGCAGCTACTCTTCCTGGGGTTTATAATGGATCTCCATTACTTCCTGCCAAGGCAGCAGCTACTCTTCCTGGGGTTTATTATGGATCCCCATTAGTTCCTGCCAAGGCAGCAGCTACTCTTCCTGGGGTTTATAATGGATCTCCATTACTTCCTGCCAAGGCAGCAGCTACTCTTCCTGGGGTTTATTACGGATCCTCATTAGTTCCTGCCAAGGCAGCAGCTACTCTTCCTGGGGTTTATTACGGATCCCCATTAGTTCTTGCCAAGACAGCAGCTACTCTTCCTGGGGTTTATAATGGATCTCCATTACTTCCTGCCAAGGCAGAAGCTACTCTTCCTGGGGTTTATTATGGATCCCCATTAGTTCCTGCCAAGGCAGCAGCTACTCTTCCTGGGGTTTATAATGGATCTCCATTACTTCCTGCCACGATAGAAGCTACTCTTCCTGGGGTTTATTCTGGATCCCCATTAGTTCCTGCCAAGGCATCAGCTACTGTTCCTGGTGTATTTTAAACAGACTTCACAATACATTAAGTGTGTTCCCTCAGGCCACTACTCTACTACAACACCATTCAGGTGTACGTGTGTGTGTGTATAGTGTGGATGTATAGTGTGTGTATAGTGTGTGTGTATAGTGTGTGTGTATAGTGTGTTTGTATCTGTGTGTGTTTGTACCTGTGTGTGTTTGTACCTGTGTGTGTTTGTACCTGTGTGTGTGTGTGTGTGTGTGTGTGCGTGTGTTTGTACCTGTGTGTGTGTGTTTGTACCTGTGTGTGTTTGTACCTGTGTGTGTTTGTACCTGTGTTTGTGTTTGTACCAGTGTGTGTTTGTACCTGTGTGTGTGACTCTTCACAGTCTTTGCCATTCTATAAGGTTTATTTTTATTGTGTATGTGTGTGTGTATAATGTGTATGTGTAGTGTGTGTATAGTGTGTGTGTATAGTGTGTTTGTACCTGTGTGTGTTTGTACCTGTGTGTGTTTGTACCTGTGTGCGTGTGTTTGTACCTGTGTGTGTGTGTGTTTGTACCTGTGTGTGTGTTTGTACCTGTGTGTGTTTGTACCTGTGTGTGTTTGTACCTGTGTGTGTGTTTGTACCAGTGTGTGTTTGTACCTGTGTGTGTGACTCTTCACAGTCTTTGCCATTCTATAAGGTTTATTTTTATCTGTTTTTTAAATCTAATTTTACTGCTTGCATGAGCAACTTGATGTGGAATAGTTCCATGTAGCCTTGGTTTTATTTAATATTGTGCATCTCCCATAGTCTGTTCTGGCATGTCTTGTCCGAGTTTTGTGCTAGTAGTTTCAACAGACAGCTCGGTGCATTCAGCTTGTCAACACTTCTTACAAAAACAAGTAGTGATGAAGTCAATCTCTCCTCCACATTGAGGCATGAGAGATTGACATAACAGTCCAGGGTTACTCCAAGCAGTTTAGGCTCCTCAACTTGCTCAATTTCCACATTATTCATTACAAGATGTAGTTGACGTTTACAGTGTGTTGAATGATTTGTCCCAAATACAATGCTTTTAGTTAAAAAAAATATGTAGGACTAACAAATATCTTGCCACTCTTTCTGAAACTGACTGCAGCTCCTTGTTAAGTGTTGCTGTGATTTCACTCGCTATAGTAGCTGACTTGTATAGTGTTGAGTCATCCGAATACATAGACACATGGGATTTACACAGAGCCAGTGGCAGGTCATTAGTAAAGATTGAAAAAAGTAAGGGGCATAGACAGCTGCCCTGGGGAATGCCTGATTCTACCTGGATTATGTTGGAGAGGCTACCATTAAAGAACACCATCTGTGTTCTGTTAGACAGGTAACTCTCAATCCACAATATAGCAGGGGGTGTAAAGCCATTACATATACATTGCTCCAGCAGCATACTTATGTCAAAAGCTGCACTGAAGTCAATCATCAGTCATTTGTGTAAGTGCTGTGCTTGTTTAATGTCCTTCCCTATAAGCATGCTGTTGTCAATTTGTTTACTGTAAAATAGCATTGTATCTGGTCAGTCAAAAATGTTTCCAAAGGTTTACTAAGTTTATTTATAATTTATACTTATATATTTGGTAAATATTTTCTTAACTCTTTTTGAATTGTACTGTTGGTTAAGGGCTTGTAAGTAAGCATTTCACGGTAAGGTCTATACTTGTTGTATTCGGCGCATGTGACAAATAAAGTTTTGATTTGATTAAACCTAGAGGAGACTAGGATGGAATCATGTTGATGACCTGATTAAACCTAGAGGAGACTGGGATGGAATCATGTTGATGACCTGATTAAACCTAGAGGAGACTGGGATGGAATCATGTTGATGACCTGATTAAACCTAGAGGAGACTGGGATGGAATCATGTTGATGACCTGATTAAACCTAGAGGAGACTGGGATTGAATCACGTTGATGACCTGATTA
>QNTS01002205.1:295075-312077 GCA_003317085.1 Hucho hucho
TGAATAAGCTGTCCTCTATAGCGTACTGTAGACCATGTTATTCTGTTGTATAAGCTTTCCTGATATGGTACTGTAGACCATGTTATTCTGGTGAATAAGCTGTCCTCTATAGCGTACTGTAGACCATGTTATTCTGTTGAATAAGCTGTCCTCTATAGGCTACTGTAGACCATGTTATTCTGTTGAATAAGCTGTCCTCTATAGGATACTGTAGACCATTTTATTCTGTTGAATAAGCTGTCCTCTATAGGATACTGTAGACCATGTTATTCTGTTGAATAAGCTGTCCTCTATAGGATACTGTAGACCATGTTATTCTGTTGAATAAGCTGTCCTCTATAGGGTACTGTAGACCATGTTATTCTGTTGAATAAGCTGTCCTCTATAGGGTACTGTAGACCATGTTATTCTGTTGAAAAAGCTGTCCTGATATGTTACTGTAGACCATGTTATTCTGTTGAATAAGCTGTCATCTATAGGGTACTGTAGACCATGTTATTCTGTTGAATAAGCTGTCCTGATATGTTACTGTAGACCATGTTATTCTGTTGAATAAGCTGTCCTCTATAGCGTACTGTAGACCATGTTATTCTGTTGTATAAGCTTTCCTGATATGGTACTGTAGACCATGTTATTCTGGTGAATAAGCTGTCCTCTATAGCGTACTGTAGACCATGTTATTCTGTTGAATAAGCTGTCCTCTATAGGCTACTGTAGACCATGTTATTCTGTTGAATAAGCTGTCCTGATATGTTACTGTAGACCATGTTATTCTGTTGAATAAGCTGACCTCTATAGGGTACTGTAGAGCATGTTATTCTGTTGAAAAAGCTGTCCTGATATGTTACTGTAGACCATGTTATTCTGTTGAATAAGCTGTCCTCTATAGGGTACTGTAGACCATGTTATTCTGTTGAAAAAGCTGTCCTGATATGTTACTGTAGACCATGTTATTCTGTTGTATAAGCTTTCTTGATACGGTACTGTAGACCATGTTATTCTGTTGAAAAAGCTGTCCTCTGTAGCGTACTGTAGACCATGTTATTCTGTTGAATAAGCTGTCCTCTATAGGATACTGTAGGCCATGTTATTATGTTGAATAAGCTGTCCTGATATGTTACTGTAGACCATGTTATTCTGTTGAATAAGCTTTCCTGATAAGGTACTGTAGACCATGTTATTATGTTGAATAAGCTGTCCTCTATAGGGTACTGTAGACCATGTTATTATGTTGAATAAGCTGTCCTCTATAGGATACTGTAGACCATGTTATTATGTTGAAAAAGCTGTCCTGATATGTTACTGTAGACCATGTTATTCTGTTGTATAAGCTTTCCTGATATGGTACTGTGGACCATGTTATTCTGTTGAATAAGCTGTCCTCTATAGGGTACTGTAGACCATGTTATTCTGTTGAATAAGCTGTCCTCTATAGGATACTGTAGACCATGTTATTCTGTTGAATAAGCTGTCCTCTATAGGGTACTGTAGACCATGTTATTCCGTTGAATAAGCTGTCCTCTATAGGATACTGTAGACCATGCTGTAAAAAAAGATATTTTATTTGTATGCCGCTGATACAGTGTTGTATTCCATTGCTCCATCAGTGGACCAAGCTTTTCACATTTGAATTCGGATTTTCAACCAAAGCAGATCTAAAGTTAGTGCCAAAATCAAACAAACCAAAATGCATGTTTTTTTCAAGGTCCCATAATCCAGATTTAAATGCATGTCTAATGACTAGTTTGAACGGTACGCATATTGAGCGAGTTACTTTCTAAAAATTATCTTGGTATCTGGCTTGATGACAAACTGTCATTTAAAAAACTGTCATTTAAAAAAAAAACTGTCATTTAAAAAAAAAACATTTCACTGAGCTGGTTAAGAAGTTGAAGTTCAAGCTTGGTTTCTTTTACAGAAACAAAGCAAAATGTCTGACTTTAGTTAATAGGAAGGATATTGTCCAGGACACTTTAAAACCACTTAAGGGGGCGGCAGGTAGCCTAGTGGTTAGAGTGTTGGACTTGTAACCGGAGGGTTGCAAGTTCGAATCCCCGAGCTGACAAGGAAAAAAATCTGTCGTTCTGCCCCTGAACAAGGCAGTTAACCCACTGTTCCCCGGGTGCCCAAGACGTGGATGTCGATTAAGGCAGCCCCCCGCACCTCTCTGATTCAGAGGGGTTGGGTTAAATGCGGAAGACACATTTCGGTTGAAGGCATTCGGTTGTACAACTGACTAATAATGGTGACTTTGACTTAAGGACCCGCCCCTTTTTTTCAGCTAAAATGACATATCCAAATCTAACCGCCTGTAGCTCAGGACCTGAAGCAAGGATATGCATATTCGTTATGCCATTTGAAAGGAAACACTTTGAAGTTTGTGGAAATGTGAAATTAATGTAGGAGAAGATAACACATTAGATCTGGTAAAAGATAATCTGCAAAAGAAAAAAACAAAAATAAATGTACCATCATCTTTGAAATGCAAGATAAAGGCCATAATGTATTATTCCAGTGCAGGCGCAATTTAGATTTTGGCCACTAGATGGCAACAGTGTATGTGCAAAGTTTTAGACTGATCCAATGAACCATTGCATTTATGTTCAAAATTGTGTGTCAAGACTGCCCAAATGTGCCTAATTGGTTTTGAATAACTTTTCAAGTTCATAACTGCACACTCTCCTCAAACAATAGCATGGTATTATTTCACAGTTATAGCTACTGTAAATTGGACAGTGCAGTTAGATTAACACGGATTTAAGCTTTCTGCCAATATCAGATATGTCTATGTCCTGGGAAATTGTCTTGTTACTTACTACCTCATGCTAATCGCATTAGCGCACATTAGCTCAACCGTCCCGTGGGTGGGACACCGAATGTAGAGATCTTTAAGAGGTTTTTAATGTCTATTATAGATTATGGGGATATTATCTATTTGCACACAGCAGAAACTACACTTAAACCACTAGATGCTGTTTTCCATTGGGTTTTCTACTGGTGACGGTTACAGAACTCAACATTGGGCCCTTAGGTTATAGAACTCACCATTGGGCCCTAAGGTTAATTACTGGTGATGGTTCTAGAACTCACCATTGGGCCCTTAGGTTTATTACTGTCGATGGTTCTAGAACTCACCATTGGGCCCTTAGGTTTATTACTGTCGATGGTTCTAGAACTCACCATTAGGCCCTTAGGTTTATTACTGGTGACGGTTATAGAACTCCCCATTGGGCCCTTAGGTTAACTACTAGTGATGGTTCTAGCACTCACCATTGTGTCCTTAGGTTTATTACTGGTGACGGTTCTAGAACTCACCATTGTGTCCTTAGGTTTATTACTGGTGATGGTTCTAGAACTCACCATTGTGTTTTGTATCAAAAAGTGGGTTGGACCTCTTTGTATGTAAGAAGAGCAGCATTTTCTTGTGTTTATCTACAAAGCACTCATGCAGAAACTTCCTGTGTATCTATCATCATTAATTCAATTTAGACTTACAAATTACCAAACCCAGTCTCAGGCTTGGATAACACTGGAGGCCCCTTCAGTCTCCACAGAGTTGGGTAAAGCTGCTTTTATTTTTTGTCCCCCATCATGTGGAACAACTTCCAGAGCTCTCTGAAATGAGATGTTCTGCTCCCCCATGGTCAAGTTCAGAGTAATGATCACAGACCACTAAGTTGATAAATGTTATTCTTAATATGTTTTGTAATTGTGTATATTGTATGTGTTTGATTTATTTATGCAGGGCTCCTCTGTAAAAGAGACCGTAGTTTCAATACGACTTCTGTGTAATTCATGACCCCTTTTTAATGTCAAACCTGGCAAGACATCTTAAATAAGTAATACCTAACACCACACAGCTGTACTACATTGGGTTAAAATGTGGTTGTCTCATGAACTTTCTTTTATAACGGGTGGCTTTTCAACGTTATTTTGAATAAATTCCAACAATTTACATCCAATCACTAACATATGAATTTGTTATTCATGTTCCACTGCATTCCAGGCCTACCCATCTGATCTCTGAGCATTTACAACAAGCTTTATAGGAGATGTAGACTCCCACAACACATTGGTTAGGAGGTAATAAAGAGAGTTTCAATCTACCTTTCATTTCCCCTCCCAGCGCTGTTATTTAATATCCATCACAGAGATTATGCACAGCTGTGTTGAGAAGCGTTCCGTGAACGCCTGATGAAAACGCTATCTACATAGGGACAGAGCTAGTATACAGTCTTGAGATAGATCTAATAACTACTGTATTAAAACTTTACAATAGACATTTTTTACATTGAGATGGTGGTGACATCCAAATGCCATAATAGCATCTCAAAAGTAGAAAAAAATATATTAATTTGTTTTTTTTTTATATTTAATTTAAATAGTTTGGAATCAGCCAGAATGATAAGACATTTTATTGTTGTATCCTATGATATTATCTGACAATGTATCAACCAGAGGACTTCCCAACTCTCCTTCTATTATCTAGCCTAGAGGTTAGAGACAACCAGGTGAATAATTATGTCGACGTGCCCTTGAGCAAGGCACTTAACCCTAATTGCTCCTGGAAGTTTCTCTGGATAACTAAAATGTCAAATGTAAATCTTCCTGATGAAGAACTCAGGTGAGACTCATTATAGGGTTAGGTTTAGACTCATTATAAGGCTTTAGGGTTAGACTCATTATAAGCCTGTTGGGTTATAAAAACATTGCTGACGGCATCTACATGACAGCCATCTATTTGAAGGTGACTCTCAGCAGTATGGATACCAATAAAACAGTGTTGTGTTGTCATATGAATGAAAAACTGCATGGGGTTGTGATTTGCTTGACTTTGAAGTTGGCACCTTTCCTAGAGAGAAAGAAGGGTTCATTACTATTCAATATGCCACGTGTGAAGAGGAGTCCATCTAATTGGATTGAGCAATGAGCTTCAACTTTTACAATTGCAAAACATGTACAGTTTGGCAACGAAGAATTGGGAAAATAATGTAGAGGAAAAATTTGAAGTTTAAATGTCAATCAAGCAGAACATCTTTCCATGCAAACATTTCACTATATTCCAGAAATAGTTATTTTGAGCTGTAGACAAGAGGTTTAATCCAGCAGACAACTCTGCTTCTCTCCTCTCTCTGGAGACAGAGCTGAGCAGGGGGGGGGCTAGTAGCAGACAGCTCCTGGATTACTTTACATGACAATATGATGGACAGGACAGTCGGGCAGGGTAGTATTATCAGACTGACCTGTGGAAGAGGAGAGAGGGGGGAAACACCTTCACCTTCCCAAAGAATCTATTGATCTGGCATCTTAAACGGAAGTTTGATGGAGTGACTCCAGAAATGGAGTAACAGCAAAACAAACTTCTCTATACAAAAAAACTGATGTGGGTGTCCATGGATATACAGTACCAGTCAAAGGTTTGGACACACCTACTCATTCCAGATTTGTTTTATTTTTACTATTTTCTAGAGAATGCCAAGAGTGTGCAAAGCTGTCATCAAGGCAACGGGTGGGTAATTTGAAGAATCTCAAATATAAAATATATTTTGATTTGATTAACACTTTTTTGGTCTCTACATGATTATATATGTGTTATTTCATAGTTTTGTTGTCTTCACTATTATTCTACAATGTAGAAAATAGTAAAAATAAAGAAAAACCCTGATATGAGAAGGTGTGTCCAAACTTTTGACTGGTACTGTACACGAAGAGATATTTCTTAAAGCCTTGCAAGCTGGACTTGCAAAGGGACACAATCTTGGTAACGGCAGGCTCTATCTCTCCTGGTTCCATGGATCGTCGACAGACTGGCAGACAGACAGGTTTATTGTCAAGATCTATTCATTCTCCCTTTAAAAGATCTACAGCCTCGAAGTTTCCTTATCTAGTTGTCACAAGAGGAATAATGGTAGATTTCTCTTGACTGAGTAATGACTTTGGTCTTCACAGCTGGGGCAGATGAAATTCCAAATGCCAAAGGGGTCCTGCTGATAAGAATGAACCATTGTAAAATAGCTTAATCATGTTTGCTCTTTGGTATTTGAGTTCAGCTAAGACAAATACCTTGTCCATATGTCTTAATTCTTCAGTCAAATTTGTGAAAAATCTAATTTAGTCCCAATGTACAGTAAATGCTTCAATCTTACATCAATCTCAAGGGAAAATAAATAAAACATTTCAAATTTCTTTTCTAGTTCGAAATGTCAACACGATGAGATAATAATAAAAATAATTTCTGTTTAATATAAGAAAGAAGACTTCAAGATATTAACAACATTAACAATCACCAACACAGATGTGATAGCTTCACATAAATTGGCATGAAAATCCTTCACATCGTGTGTCACAGTCAGTTAATCTGATATTAGTGTAAATCCCTCTAGAGGGCAGTGAAGGAACATGTTAGTTAACTACACATGGAATAGTACCAGCGACAATATAAAGATCACTATCATTTTAACCTCTAACGTTACAGTAAAATAATGAATATTTTGCTAACATTTGCTTTATTCAAACATTAGATTGGAGAGTAAAATAACCCTTGGTAGCTATCGAGAGGAGTGAATAATACTAGTTCAATATATATATATATATTTTTTTCGTTTTCTAGGAAAGGGCACAGCAAGCATTCAAGTGAAACCATTGGTTTGGTAACCAGTATTTTTTTTTACATCTATGCATTCGGAGAAGAAAACGGTTTAATACAGCAGGATTAGAATAAAACATGTTTGTTGTGTTCGCCAAATCGTCGATGAAGGCTATACTGTTCACAATAAAATACACACAATTGATACCATAATTGTTCATGTGTTTGATGGTGGCCATGCTCTATGATACAGACATTACATTACGCAGGTGTAAATGATGTGTATCGTTCTGAATCGTTGTGGAAGTTAGGCTACTGAAATATAATGTGTGTGATTTAAATTCAAATACAACGATAGTAAAAATGGTATTGTCACATAGAGTGAAATGCTTAACTTGCATGCTCTACCCAACAGGGCAGTAATCAATATCAACATAGGTATAACAAATAAGAAATATATATATATATATATATAATAAAGAAACAGGGTCAGTGCCAATACCAATGTGCAGGGAGAATGGAGTATTTCAGGTCCATACATATAGGAGGATACTAGGAGAAAGTGATTGGTATTGTTAATCATAACATTATTCATAATAATATTAATAATATCATGAATATAATAAGGGAAAAGAGGAGAGCCATTCATAACTCAATTTTGAAGCATTTGACTGAAGTATCATTGTTGTGGACACTATTGCTATAGCTTCAGCAGCTATAAAACCATAGTGAAATGTAAAACCAACTTCTTATCAATTTGTGGACTTGTAAGAGGCAACACCAGTCAAATATAAAACTGCACATCCTGGTGAAATACTCAGGTGTCATACTTAATTACCAGAATAGTACTTTATCATTCAACTAAGCAATGGTTAATTACCATTGAAGAATAGTTTATCATTCAACTAAGCAATGGTTAATTACCACAACTAAGGACTACTAAGCAATGGTTAATTAGCATTGAAGAATAGTTTAGCATTCAACTAAGCAATGGTTAATTACCACAACTAAGGACTACTAAGCAATGGTTAATTAGCATTGAAGAATAGTTTATCATTCAACTAAGTAACGGTTAATTACCATTGAAGAATAGTTTGTCATTCAACTAAGCAATGGTTAATTACCACAACTAAGGACTACTAAGCAATGGTTAATTACCATTGAAAATGTGTGTATCATTCAACTAAGCAATTGTTAATTACCATAGAAGAATAGTTTATCATTCAACTAAGCAATGGTTAGTTACCACAACCAAGGACAACTAAGCAATGGTTAGTTACCACAACCAAGGACAACTAAGCAATGGTTAGTTACCACAACTAAGGACTACTAAGCAATAGTACAGGCCTACATTTGAACGTATATAAAACTAGGATTATGAACAATTCTAAACAAGTTTAGATCTAAGCACTATAGCCGTATCAATCTCTGTTAGCCTACACTGCAATCCATATCAATTATCAGAAAACATTTTTCTAAGAGTAAATTCAGGCATGTCATCTAAGTCAGGAAATCATTAACCAATCAATCTGGATAACATCCGTGAATAAAATATGAATAGCCTCCATTTCATCATACAAAGGTATAGGCCTATGGTAAGTTTGATAATCAAATCGACCTAAGCTTCAATAACAGTATGTCATCGCCTGCTGTTTTAGAGGCTATGTGGAGAGATGGAGACTGACGGATCTGTTAACCAGTGAATCCCCTCAATAAAATTAAGCACCGGGAACGTTGAGCATGGATATGGTGCCTTAGCTTCCCTTATAGCCTATTGCATGTAGTTTTCGAGCATGGAGCGTATGGATAATATGTTTAGTATACAGCATATGTGCTCCTCAAGAGCACTAATCAGTCCAATATCAAATAATGGACATACCGGCAATGCTAATGGAAAAGAGGATCACGCCCCCGAAGTTGAAAGCTGCCTGCCAGTCTCTGTGTGCATTATCCATCATGCTATTGGACTTCTGCCTTAGTTAGGATACTCATTAACCGTCATGTGGGTTAGCAGCGTGGTTAAGGTTAGGGTTAGGAGACTGTGCCAGCTAGTGACCGCTCTGCGGAGATGCCTCCATAACAAGATTCCTGACGAAAAACGCTAACTTGCTTACTAAACATGCAGTCAAAAAACTCACCTGACGAAAATTATGCAGTAGCCTAGCTTGCCCATCTTAAACATTTCATTTGAAAACAATGTAGCTATATTGACCATGCACAGATTGAATAACTCATGACCGGACAACAATAATGGTCATGCGATAGCTATGGTTGAAAAGTGTAGTCAGTAATACTCTATAGGCTGCTTGAAGAAAATATAAATGTTTTGAAATGGGTCGTGACCATAACTATAACGGCGTCCACTATAACTATAATGAACTGAATGTTTTTTTGCACTATGGATGGTGTGACTGACCAAATCCGATGCGTAAAGACATGGCGCAATGGGGTCCTCGTTTTAACACTGAATGCGATTATTGTGATGTTATCTATAAATTATTTGATAACATTATGGTGGCATGCATGCAACCCCCATAATCGAGGGATGCGAATCAACTGCGATGCGGCAGATGGTCGGCAGGTTTGCGTAAATTGGTGGTCAATTCAGATTCCTTTAGCGATACCGACATCATTAAAGTATTTTCCTCTATATAGGGTGAACAATTTCCTCTTAAAATGTACATAACATTTCCATATGACATGAGACATTGCCAACTTGTAGGCTGGTATTGAGAATTAAATAAGCTAATACTATTAATGAATGATGTTACCTATTTTTACTTGACTCTAGTGATGATAATAATAGAAATGCTTACCTTATATCCCTTGAAACAGAATATGTAAAATCAATCGCAATTCCCGTCACGTCGCGACATCACTGCTTTAGAAGAAGTGCCATATATTTACACTGAAGTGGAATAGGGGAGAGAAAAAGATCCTCTTTGGTAGCGGGAATCAAATAAAACGCAAATCAATAGGGTTATCCGCTACAGAAAATGATCCATGTCCTAAAAAGTCTATGGTCCACATTCGAAAGGCAAAAATCATTGCTTGCAGAATAACTTTGTAACTCGAAGAGCCGATGTAATTCCTCTTCAGATATCTTGAGTTAAAAGTGGTTCAATTACGGGCGGCAGGAGAAATGCTGATGGTCCAAGTTGATTGATTTACATGAAATAGCCCTAGCCTAAGTGTGCTTTAAAAATGTTTTCTCCTGATATAAATGGTGAAAACTGCTTGTATGGAAGACCGTTTCACTGAGCATGTGTTATAGCTTTTAACAAGCGCATAAACTTCCATCCAAGAGCGCGCAAAAAATGAAACAGTTTGGTACGACGTCTGACAACTTTAGTTCTGACAGCACTGTTTTCATTTTTGTAACGGTTATTAAACAACAACAAAAAATAACACATAAATGAGCTGTAGCCTGGGTAGTGTTCTGTCCCCCAACGGGTGAAAGTGTTCCTTAGTGCGGCATCACTTACAGCGGGGCTGACGGTTCGCTGTATCTGTGTGCTAAGCTGTGTCTAGTTGTCTCAGTAGTATTGCATGAACCCGGTCCCTCAGTACTGCCCCCCTCTCTGCCTCCGACTGACATCACTGTGAGAGGAGGAGTCTACAGTAAATAATACAGCTCCCATCTTCTCCCACCCTCTTAAAGCTGCACTGCAAACATGAGATCCCTGCATTGTTTTAGCTGGGTGTGTAGAGTCTAGTGTTGACCACCACAAGCACCACAACAAGATGCATCGGCTCTGCTGTAGCGTAGCCTAGCCTGGCTCCATTAACTACCTGAGAAAGAGGGGGGCACTGTGCCAGCCTAGTCAGTCTGGCTCCAATAACCACCTGAGAAAGAGGGTGGCACTGTTCACTTTTCGAATAAACGTTGCTTTTCTCTTTTCTCAACAGGGTAGGTCATGACCATGCCCATATTAAATCATTTGTGGCTGAAAACGATCCGAAGGCATCATGGATTGCCAAGTCCAAATGACCTGCTGACTTGTGTCATGTTTTAAATGCAAAGCCAACATCATAATGCATTTAATCCTTATGGGAAACACTTAGCATAAAGTTGCAAATGAAGTTGGTCTTAAACCTAAGTTCTAACAATGTGATAACATTATAGTAATATGTTACGTAGTAACTGCTCTGTTATTGCAAATCCAGGTAGTGTAGTGTTTTTTATGCTATTAAACTGTAATAACTGTCCCTAATCCACTTTGGTGAAAACAAGTTGTGGGTATTTCATGAATGAAATAGATCTCCATTTGGAAGGTTAGGACCCGATATGTATGTTTAATTGGGCCTACTCCAGAAATAAGTGGGGCGGCAGGGTAGCCATCTATCCCCTTCCTACCCTCCATCTATCCCCTCCCACCCTCCATCTATCCCCCTCCTACCCTCCATCTATCCCCCTCCTACCTTCCATTTATCCCCATCCCTCCCTCCATCTATCCCCCTTCCTCCATCTATCCCTCTCCCACCCTCCATCTATCCTCTTCCCACCCTCCATCTATCCCCCTCCCACCCTCCATCTATCCCCTTCCTACCATCCATCTATCCCCCTCCAACCATCCATCTATCCCCCTCCTACCATCCATCTATCCCCTCCCACCCTCCATCTATCCCCTACCTACCTTCCTATATAGTTCACTAATTTTGGCCAGAGCCTTGTAGGTCCTGGTTTAATGTAGTGCACTACACAGGGAATGGGTTGCCATTTGGACTTTGCCAGTGTTCTATGGCAGGAGGAGGAAAGTAAAATAAAGTATTAAAGAGAGACAGAAGAAGCCTAGTTTACAATTCAAGTGTGTACTTTGATTGGTAGAAAAAATAAATAAAGTAATGAACTTGATGTGTAGACCTAAATCCAGCACTGACCTGGATATGCAAGAGAGAGTTATTGTTGCTATATTATCTCAGGAACACTATATAGCATACAGATTTGCCCTAACTGCTTTACAACCTGTTCCATTCTATAAGTCCACAGCTAGAGCTGTCTGTGGTAGACCTGAAGGGCTTTGATCTACGTATTCTTAATTATACTGTTTGTCAATGTAGGACTTCTTCAAGGCATGTTTAAGAAATGCTAATGTGAAAGCCTTCAAGCGTTATAAAAAGGCACAAAACTCCTCATGCGTTATTCACAGGGCTATTTTGCTCATCTACGCCTAAAACTAACTTTAGGAGAGACAAGCTGTGCCTTTCTGATCAGTCAGGACAATCCTCACTATAAGAAGAGGGTGTATAGAGGGTCAGATCCTGAACTTTTCCTTTTTATTTTCCAATCAATGCACCAATTGTCAATGCATCAAAATACGTTATTAAGTGACCTATGGGAAGGTCCAAGTTATGCACGTACAGCATACGTCAAAGTAGGATTTAGCCCAAAGTGTGAAGCAGGTTAGCATTTTCTTTGTCATGAATGTTGTTCTGGAGGCAGCTCTGCAGAGTGGTCACTAGCTGGCACAGCCACAAAGTCATAAAATCTCATTTTAAAACTAACCCTAACATTAACCATAATGCCTAACCCTAACCTCCAATTAAGACCCAAAAGCTCATTTTTGTTTTCATGAATTTTTATAATGTAGACCGTTTTGGGGCTCTATTCAACCTGTCAAGCTGAAGCGTTGCATATTCTGCAGTATACATTTAAAGGCAATTTCATATTGAGCCGACATATGCATAATTTACCGTGAATGCAGTCTCCGCTAAAGTGGGAACATTGCCTTTAAATTTCAATCACGCGCTGTACAGCTGAACTTCCGCCATGCAGATTGAATAGAACCATTTTGACTTTGCAGCTGGCCCCATCTAGCATAAATTGCTCAGTTCTGCCTCCAGGGCAATAGTCATGACAATAAACGTCAACCTGCTGGTGTTTATGTGGATGTTCTGATTGATTACGCATGGCTGTAAGGAAACATAGTAACAGTTTGCAGATATGTCAGATCAAACCTGAACATTAGTTCTTGTTTCACTATTCCTTATTAGACACCGGCATTTCTAAAAATAAGTTTGCGTATGTTAAAACCGTAGGTTCTGACGATCAACATAGGAAAACAATGTGATTGATAATCCAAAGACATCAAATCAAACTTTATTTAAAGTGCATTTACAATCACAACACACAGTAAAATAATCCCTTTTAAAGTAGTAAGAAGCAACAAGAAGCAATAAAGGGAGAGGAATAAAACAACATCGATCCTCTGTCAATACTTACAAACAAAAATTGGTTTCACTACATGCCTGGGGTGTACTTGGTCAAAAGTAGTGCACTACAGAAACAGGGTTGCCATCTCAGCCACAGCCTCTGGTCATTTCCTGCTAAATGTAAATCATGAGACCCTGTAGAGAGTAAACTGGGAGGCAGCCGGTTCTACAGACAGGGATACAAGGCTTTTGTTTCTTCTACAGATATGATCAAATGGAGTTTTCCTCTACACTGACTTCAATCTGCATGTTGTAGGCTTCTCCGCTGGATCCATGACTCATTACCTACACTTAGGGTGCATCCCAAGTGGCACCCTATCCTCTATACAGTGCATTACTTTTGATCAGGCCCTTATGGGCCCTGGTCAAAAGTAGTGCACTACATAGGGAATAGAGTGCCATTTTAGACGTATCCCTTGAAGAGAAATGATTGGAAGAAAAAGCACACACTAATATACCTTATCAGTGGACTACAGCTGGGCCAGGATCGGGAGGGGAAGGGTTGGAAGGGTAAGGGAGGTAAATTGCAAGGTATGCCTCCCGTATATTAGCATTTCAGGTTCCTTAAAAAAATTATTCATCGTTTCGCACCATTTTAGATGACCACGCCAGTATTTTATCCTTTTAACTTTACAGCTCAACCCATCTGAAGAGAAGCACAATGCATTTTTTTTCTTGAATCTTTTCTGTTCAACAACCATTCAAAATCCCACTATTGATTTCCTGGCTTTTCATCACTTCACCTCAATTGTTAATATTGGTATTACAATATTATGCTTTTTCCGACTACATGTGAGGTTGTCTGGGTGTCAAAATACATGACTGGGCTAAAGAAAGTACTAAAGAGACATTTTACGTTAGATAAATCTAGACAAACCCTTCTTTTTTCAACACTTATGGGCCGTGTGAGTATCCATAGCAACGTTCTCCATGCATTTCTCCTTTTCTGAAAATTCGCTCTCTCTCTATTTCTCTCTCAAAGATCTCAAGAGATAGAAGCTGTCATTTGAGAGACAGTGAAGTGAAAGAATGAACAAAGCTATAGCTGTTATTTTATTGACAACAGAAATGGGCTTGTTGAGAGATGGCCAGAGAGAGTAAGAGTAACCAGGCTTGACCTTTGTCATACAAACATGCACCATTCAGTTTCTATCCAATACACCGGTTTGGCATTCAAAAGAGAAAGGGCCTTCATGCATGACCATCATTGGCTCGTCTCAAAATGGACGACGCTAACCAAAAGCTTCAGAGAGCTGCATCAGAAGCCTTCATCTATTTTACAGACGTGATAGTGAGCTCGATGGAATATGTAAGATTTAAACAGTGGTGGGAAGCTACTCTGAAAATATGGTTGACCAAGTAACCAATTATTTCACACTGAAGTAAGTTAAAGCTACCCTTAAGAAAAATACACACTACATGATCAAAAGTGTGTGGACAGCTTCTCATCGAACATCTCATTCCAAAATCCTGGTAATTAATATGAAGTTGGTCCCCCCTTTGCTGCTATATCAGCCTCTACTCTTCTGGGAAGGCTTTCCACTAGATGTTGGAACATTGCTGCGGGGACTTGCTTCCATTCAGCCACAAGAGCATTAGTGAGGTTGGGCACTGATGTTGGGAGATTAGGCCAGGCTTGCAGTCGGCGTTCCAACTAAACCCAAAGGTGTTTGATGGGGTTGAGGTCAGGGCTCTGTGCAGGCCAGTCAAGTTCTTCCAGACCGATCTCGACAAACCATTTCTGTATGGACCGTTTCACTTCACTGGAACTAAGGGGGCTAGCCCGAACTATGAAAAATAGCCCCAGACCATTATTCCTCCTCGACCAAACTTTATATTTGGCACTATGCATTGGGGCAGGTAGTGTTCTCCTGGCATCTGCCAAACCCAGATTCGTCCGTCGAATTGCCAGATTGTGAAGCGTGATTCATCACTCCAGAGAACGCGTTTCCACTGCTCCAGAGTCCAATGGCAGTGAGCTTTACACCACTACAGTCGATGCTTGACGTTGCGTGTGGTGATCTTAGGCTTGTGTGTGGCTGCTCGGCCATGGAAACCATTTCATGTAGCTCCCGACGAACAGTTCTTGTGCTGACGTTGCTTCCAGAGGCAGTTTGGAACTCGGTAGTGAGTGTTGCAACCGAGGACAGGCGATTTATACACGCTATGCGCTTCAGAACTTGGCAGTCCCATTTTGTGAGCTTGTGTGGCCAAACACTTCACAGCTGAGCTGTTGTTGCTCTTAGACATTTCCACTTCACAATAACAGCTATACAGCTCTAGCAGGGCAGAAATTTGACGAACTGACTTGTTGGAAAGATGGCATCCTATGACAGTGCCATGTTGAAAGTCACTGTGCTCTTCGGTAAGGCCATTCTACTGCCAATGTTTGTCTATGGAGATAGAATGGCTTTGTACTCAATTTTATACACCTGTCAGCAACGGGTATGGCTGAAATAGCCTAATCCACTAATTTGAAGGGGTGTCCACATACTTTTGTATATATAGTGTATATATTTTACTTAACTAAAGTTACTACATCCAAACTATTTTGTGCAAAATTATCATATGTAAGTCTAAAATGTCATACAACTTGCAAGGACAGATTATGTTGGGGTCATACAGTGCCTTCATACCTCTTGCTTTATTCAACATTTTGTTGTGTAACAGCCTGAATTCAAAATGGATTTAATATGTATTTTTCTCTCACCCAATCTAGACATAATACCCCATAATGATAAAGGGAAAACATGTTTCTAGAAATTTTTGCAAATGTATTGAAAATTAAATACTGAAATATCTCAAGTATTCAAACCCCTTGAGTCGATACATGTTAGAATCCCTTTTGGCAGCGATTACAGCTGTGAGTCTTTCTGGGTAAGTCTCTAAGAGTTTTGCACATCTGGATTTTACAATATTTGCACATTATTATTAAAACAATTATTCCATCTCTGTCAAGTTGGTTATCATTGCTAGACAGACATTTTCAAGACTTGCCACAGATTCTCAAGCCAATTTAAGTCAAAATCAAAACTGTAACTAGGCCTCTCAGGAACATTCAATGTTGTCTTGGTAAGCAACTCCAGTGTATATTTGGCCTTGTGTTTTAGGTTATTGTCCTGCTGAAAGGTGAATTTGTCTCCCAGTGTGTGAACCAGGTTTTGCTCTACAATTTTGCCTGTGCTTAGCTCTATTCTGTATCTTTATTCATCCTGAAAAACTCCCTTGCCGATGACAAGCATATCCTTAACATGATGCAGCCACCACCATGCTTGAAAATAGGAAGAGTGATACTCAGTGATGGGTTGTGTTGGATTTGACCCAAACATAACGCTTTGTATTCAGGACATACAATTAATATGTTTGCCACACTTTAGTGCCTTATTGCAAACAGGATGAGTGTTTTGGAATATCTTTTTTCTGTACAGGCTTCTTTCTTTTCACTCTGTCATTTAGGTTAGTATTGTAGAGTAACTACAATGTTGATCCATCCTCAGTTTTCTCCTATCACAGCCATTAAACTCTGTAACTGTCACCATTGGCCTCATGGTGAAATCCCTGAGTGTTTTCCTTCGTCTCCGGCAACTGAGTTAGGAAGGACGCCTGTATCTTTGTAATGACTGGGTGTATTGATACACCATCCAAAGTGTAATTAATAACTTCACCATGCTCAAAGGGATATTCAAAGTCTCCTTTGTTTTTTTTACCCATCTACCAATAGGTGCCCTTAGTTGCGAAGCATCCAAAAACCTTCCTCGTCTTTGTGGTTGAATCTGTGTGTGAAATTCACTGCTCGACTGAGGGACCTGACCTTACAAATAGTTGTATGTGTGGGGTACAGAGATTAGGTAGTCATTCAAAACCATGTTAAACACTATTTTTTCACACAGTGTCCATGCACTTTATTATGTGACTTGTTAAGCACATCTGCACTCCTGAACGTATTTAAGCTTGCCATAACAAAGGGGTTGAATAATTGACTGAAGACATTTCATCTTTTAATATTATTATTATTATTATTATAATTTTTTCAACATAATTCCACTTTGACATTATGGGGTATTGTGTGTAGGCCAGTGACAAAAAAATCTACATTTAATTCAGGCTGTAACACAACAAAATGTGGGAAAAGTCAAGGGGTGTGAATACTTTCTGAAGGCACTGTATGTTAATAGTTCCAGTAGTTAGCTACACCGCTACATG
>QNTS01002205.1:324835-344011 GCA_003317085.1 Hucho hucho
GCCTACCCGTATTCCTCACACATTCAGTTGCCTACCCGTATTCCTCACACATTCAGTTGCCTACCCGTATTCCTCACACATTCAGTTGCCTACCCGTATTCCTCACACATTCAGTTGCCTACCCGTATTCCTCACACATTCAGTTGCCTACCCGTATTCAAGGTCTCAGAGTGAGTGACGTCACCGATTGAAACGCTATTAGCATGCACCCCGCTAACTAACTAGCCATTTCACACCGGTTACACGTGCATGGTACGCAAAATGCATGCAGATTGGCAGGTCTGAAATTATAGTGAATAAGAGGGAGGAACTGATCCTAGATCAGCACTCCTACTGAGACTTTGAAAACGGGCCTCAGGGTCTGGATAAGCAATATGCTGAACATCCCTGTGCCGTATACCCATCCAATCCTGTCAGATCTTCTCAAGCCCACAGAGGGGTTTGCCTGACGACTCAAACTGAATTCTTCCACTGCTCTATGTTCGGTACATACTTCAGTCTGAGACTATCATCATTGAAGTGGTTTGTGGTGACGTCAAAATGAGGGGTGTTGTACAAAAAAGTCATCAGTGATTTGATCGTCTAAATCAAATCAAAGTTTATTTGTCACGTGCGCCGAATACAACACGTGTAGACCTTACAGTGAAATGCTTACTTACTAACCAATAGTGCAAAAAAAATAAAAAAAATAATCATAAATAAAAAAAGGTATTAGGTGAACAATAGGTAAGTAGTGTCTTACCAATCAGAGTAGCAAAGCCAATGACGAATTTTCAAAACATCGCTTTACCCACGTGTTCTGGCTCTGGCCTAACCCATCAGTTTCTGGGACCAATCAGAATGGTTACAACGTGTTTGTGTTCTAGAAATCGTCAGGTAGGTACTCAGATCCAAGCAATAAAACTCTTGTCCGTGGACGTAGTGTGTCATTTGGCCAGAGCAAGGAGTTTGGGTAGCCAGGCAACAGAGAGGTACGTGTTTGGGGTGGATTTTAGAATGGGAATAACATGTGTGTGTTTGGCGCTTGTGTTACCTTGACGTAGTCAGCATGGCCCGGGCAGTCTGTGTGCGCATAGTGTCTGTTGGCTGTGGTGTACTCTACATGGGATGCATTGATGGTGATGCCCCTGGCCTTCTCCTCTGGGGCATTGTCAATGTCCTCATACTTCTTATAGCGGGCGCCTCCAGCCTCAGCCAGCACTGGGAACCACAAAGGCTCAATTAGAAACATACAATAGCATCATATATAGAGAACACACAGCATCTGACAGAACATTGTTATTTTGCTGGCAGATGCTTTGATTGGTCAACAGTCCACAATAACTCAGTGGGTTTCAAGCACGCTTATCTGTTAAGTTTCAATTCAATAATACAGATGTAAAATGAGAAAGATGACATCAGTTACCTTTGGTGATGGCAGCCGTTAGAGTTGTCTTGCCATGGTCGACATGGCCGATCGTGCCAATGTTCACATGGGGCTTGTCTCTGGCGTATGTTTTCTTGGCCTTGGCCTCTGCTGCAAAGTTCCGCCGAGTAAATGGCACTGCACACTGGGAGAGAAAAAGGATGAAGAAGAGTGTTTGATGGACAGCAGGGCCAGAAGACACATATGGGCAGGTGATCAGTCAAAAAAAGGCAATTGTGAACCCAGTTCTTGCCCACCCAATGTATTACTAAAACCAGAAAATATTACTACCCACTAGGACTGCGATTTTATATCCCTGATTGGTTATCCATAGGATGTGTGAATAACTGCATACTCAAAACACTGTCCAGGTACTCACCAGTTTATAGGAGCTGTGCAGGAGACCCGGTGAGGAAAGCTGAAGGGCTGGAACAATAACATGTATTTAGTAATCAGGTGGACTCTGAGACAGTCGACTGTGTCAAGAGACGTCGCTAGCTAAATATCACAAGGTGTACATTCATGGCTTAGGGCCATCTAGCTTCGTCCTGCAACATAAAGGGATTATGTTGAGACATTGGGTTTATTATATAAAACTCATAAGACCAATGTCACAACAAAACCCCTTATCTATGTTGCGGGACGAAGCTAGGCCATGCCTAATGTGTATAGGCTAGTTATCTGTTATAACCTAGGCTACTTCAACGCACACTACTGTTCCCTGTATGTCATTCTTTCGAAATGCAAATGTTTCTGACGCTAGCTACATCGTTAGAAAACTAATTTCGTTTTTAACTGTATCTGACACGTTTCTGATAGACCTGACGTTTTCACAACGCAAGAGATAGCTAGTTTAACTAATATTATTTAACGTGACCTTCCTCTGGCTGCGGAACGAGCCGAGCGGCTAGCCTGCTACAGCATCCTTGCTCACTAGGGTTCATTCAAACCCCACATACGTTTGGTCGCGATTAAAAGGCAAAACATTATAATGGTAAACAAGATTATTAATAATTGAACGCAGTACATTACAATATTGGGCGTGTGGTTGTGAATGCGTTTTATAACTTGAACTAACCAGAGAAACATGCACGAAGCCCAACGAGCGCCGCCATCTTGGACTGACAAGCGGATGAAAGTGACGTCATGACATGCTAACTGTTTCTTCTTCGTCGTTTGTGGGTTATATGGCGGACTACAACCCAAAAAGGTGTATTGCCGCCACCAACTGGATGGGTTGAAACCAAAACAAAACAAAACACCCACTTCTTCCTTCTTTCAATTGTCCATATCTCCCTTCTCAGGCTCTAGGGCCTGAGAGGGTGGTACGGCTTGTGACAATATTCCATGTAACTCCTTCGATAAGAAATCTTTCAGCTCCAGAAACCGCTCCACCGCATCCACAATGATTTATATCTTCCTGGACCATCTCGGCTTCTCCCTTCAGCAAACACTTGAAAAATAACCAAAAGCTTCACAATGCATTGATCTTGGGACAAATGCTCTGACTCTGTAGTTAATATACCCTAACTGAACTTGAGTAGGGAGAGACGACATGTCAAAAAACTAAATAATTAATAGACTTCACTTTTCCTTCATTCACCACACGATTCATTCGATGTGCATCAATCACTCCAGGAATATTTTTCATCTCTTCAACATCGACTTCCCACGAGACGCCAGATATAACCCCCTTGATGGGTGCCCCGTCACCCTGAGACACATACGACACTTCAAACTTCAAATCGGGTGAGACGCAACACACGTCGGGTGTTGTAGGTGTCCTGGAGGGCAGGTAGTTTGCCCCGGTGATGCGTTGTGCTGTACTCCCTATTCACCCACGACTGCGTGACCACGCACGACTCCAACAACATCATTAACTTTGCAGACAACACTACGGTGGCAGGCCTGATCACCCACGACAATGAGACAGCCTACAGGGAGGAGGTCAGAGACCTGGCAGTGTGGTGCCAGGACAACAATCTCTCCTTCAACATCAACAAGACAAAATAGTTGATCGTGGACTACAAACTGAGGGCCGAGCACAGTCGGGAACTGGGCACGACAACGCCTCTTCCCCCTCAGGGGACTGAAAAGATTCGTCATGGGCCCTCAAATCCACAAAAGGTTATACAGCGCCACCATTAAAGCTTCTTGAATTGCTGCATTACCTCTTGGTATGGAAACTGCTTGGCATCCGACCACAAAGCGCTACAGAGGGTAGTGCGTATGCCCCCAGTACATCACTGGGGTCGAGCTCCCTAAACTTCCAGGACCTATATAGCAGGCAATGTCAAAGGAAGGCTCTAAAAATTGTCTAAGACTCCAGCCACCCAAGTCATAGACTGTTCTCTCTGCTATCACACGGCAAGCGATATCGATGAACCAAGTCTGGAAACAACAGGACCCTGAACAGCTTCTACCACCAAGCCATAAGACTGCTAAATAGTTAGTCCGGGTAGCTATATGATTAACTATTTAACTATTTGCATTGACGCTTTTTGCAATAACTCTTTTGACTCATCACATACGCTGCTGTTACGGTTTATTGTCTATCCTGTTGCCTAGTCACTTTATCCCTACCTATATACATATCTACCTCAATTACCTCGCACTCTGCACATCGACTCGGTACTGGTACCTTGTGTATATAGCCAAGTTATCATTGACTGGGTACTGGTACCCTGTGTATATAGCCAAGTTATCATTGACTGGGTACTGGTACCCTGTGTATATAGTCAAGTTATCATTGACTAGGTACTGGTACCCTGTGTATATAGTCAAGTTATCATTGACTAGGTACTGGTACCTTGTGTATATAGCCAAGTTATCATTGACTAGGTACTGGTACCCTGTGTATATAGCCAAGTTATCATTGACTGGGTACTGGTACCCTGTGTATATAGTCAAGTTATCATTGACTAGGTACTGGTACCCTGTGTATATAGTCAAGTTATCATTGACTAGGTACTGGTACCTTGTGTATATAGCCAAGTTATCATTGACTAGGTACTGGTACCTTGTGTATATAGTCAAGTTATCATTGACTAGGTACTGGTACCCTGTGTATATAGCCAAGTTGTCATTGACTAGGTACTGGTACCCTGTGTATATAGCCAAGTTATCATTGACTGGGAACTGGTACCCTGTGTATATAGTCAAGTTATCATTGACTGGGTACTGGTACCCTGTGTATATAGCCAAGTTATCATTGACTGGGTACTGGTACCTTGTGTATATAGCCAAGTTATCATTGACTGGGTACTGGTACCCTGTGTATATAGCCAAGTTATCATTGACTGGGTACTGGTACCTTGTGTATATAGCCAAGTTATCATTGACTGGGTACTGGTACCTTGTGTATATAGTCAAGTTATCATTGACTGGGTACTGGTACCTTGTGTATATAGCCAAGTTATCATTGACTGGGTACTGGTACCCTGTGTATATAGCCAAGTTATCATTGACTGGGTACTGGTACCCTGTGTATATAGCCAAGTTATGGTTACTCATTGTGGATTTATTGTTATTATTTTTAAATATGTATATTATTTAGCTTTTTTCTCTCTGCATTGTTGGGAAGGGCCCGTAAGGAAACATTTAACTCCTAGTCTACACCTGTTGTTTACGAAGAAAGTGACAAATACAATTTTAATTTAATTGAGTTTAATCGTGAGTAAACATTATCTGGCGAGTGCCGTCTCCATTGGCATGCCTTCCTGGGTTGTTGGTATGTATCAGAGGAGGCTGGTGGGAGGAGCTACAGAAGGATGGGCTCATTGTAATTGCAATTTATCAATAAGTGCATCGAGGACGTCGTCCACACAGTGACTGTACGTACATACCCCACCCAGAAGACATTGATTACAGGCAACATTCGAGCTAAAGGGTAGAGCTGCCGCTTTCAAGGAGCGGGACTCTAACCCAGAGGCTTATAAAAAATCCCTCTATACCCTCAGACGAACCATCAAACTGGCAAAGCGTCAATACAGGAATAAGATCGAATCGTACTACACCGACTCTGACGCTCGTCAGATGTGGCAGGGCTTGCAAATTATTACAGACTACAAAGGGAAGCACAGTCGTGACACAAGCCTACCAGACAAGCTAAATAACTTCTATGCTCGCTTCGAGGCAAGTAACACTGAAACATGCATGAGAGCATCAGCTGTTCCGGACGACTGTGTGATCACGCTCTCCGCAGCCGATGTGAGTAAGACCTTTAAACAGGTCAACATTCACAAGGCCGCTGGGCCAGACGGATTGCAGGACGTGTACTCCGAGCATGCGCTGACCAACTGGCAAGTGTCTTCACTGACATTTTCAACCTCTCCCTGTCTGAGTCTGTAATACCAACATGTTTCAAGTAGACCCCCATAGTCCCTGTGCCCAAGAACACTAAGGTAGCCTGCCTAAATGACTACTGACCCGTAGCACTCACGTCTGTAGCCATGAAATGCTTTGAAAGGCTGGTCATGGCTCACATCAACACTATTATCCCAGAAACCCTAGACCCACTTCAATTTGTGTACCGCACCAACAAATCCACTGATGATGCAATCTCTATTGGACTCCACACTGCCCTTTCCTACCCGGACAAAAGGAACACCTATGTGAGAATGCTGTTCATTAACTACAGCTCAGCGTTCAACACAATTGTGCTCTCAAACCTCATCACTAAGCTAAGGACCCTGGGACTAAACACCTCCCTCTGCAACTGGATCCTGGACTTCCTGACGGGCAGCACACAGGTGGTAAGGGTAGGTAACAACACATCCACCACGCTGATCCTCAACACGGGGAACCCTCAGGGGTGCGTTCTCAGTCTCCTCCTGTACTCCCTGTTCACTCATGACTGCAAGGCCAGGCACGACTCCAACACCATCATTAAGTTTGCTGATGACACAACAGTGGTAGGCCTGATCACCGACAACAATGAGACTTCAGAGACCTGACCGTGTTGTGCAAGGACAACAACCTCTCCCTCAATGTGATCAAGACAAAGGAGATGATTGTGGACTACAGGAAAAGGAGGACCGAGCACGCCCCCATTCTCATTGACAGGGCTGTAGTGCAGCAGGTTGAGAGCTACAAGTACCTTGGCGTCCACATCACCAACAAACTAACGTGGTCCAAGCACACCAAGACAGTCGTGAAGAGGGCACGACAAAATCTATTCCCCCTCAGGAGACTGAAAAGATTTGGCATTTGTCCTCAGATCCTCAAAAGATTTTACAGCTGCACCATCGAGAGCATCCTGACGGGTTGCATCACTGCCTGGTATGTCAACTGCTCAGCCTCCGACCGCACGGCACTACAGAAGGTAGTGCGTACGGCCCAGTGCATAACCGGGGCCAAGCTTCCTGGCATCAAGGACGTCTATACCAGGCGGTGTCAGAGGAAGGCCCTAAAAATTGTCAAAGACTCCAGCCACCCTAGTCATAGACTGTTCTCTCTGCTACTGCAAGGCAAGGGGTACCAGAGCGCCAAGTCTAAGTCTAAGTCCAAGAAGCTTCTAAACAGCTTCTACCCCCAAGCCTCCTGAACAGCTAATCAAATGGCTACCCAGACTATGTGCATCCCCCCCACTACGCTTCTGCTACTCTGTTATTATCTATGCATAGCCACTTTAATAACGCTACCTACATGTACAAAATTACCTCAATTACCTTGACACGGTACCCCCTGTATATAGCCCCCGCTATTGTTATTTACTGCTGCTCTTTAATTATTTGTTATTCTTATCTCTTACTTGTTAAAATATATTTTCTTAAACTGCATTGTTGGTTAAGGGCTTGTAAGTAAGCATTTCACTGTAAAGTCTACACGTTGGATTCGGCGCATGTGACAAATAACATTAGATTTGATTTGAACCCGTCCGGTTGGTGGCGGCAATACACCTTTAGGGTTGTAGTCCGCCATGAAACCCACAGAAGAAGAAGAATGGCTGCCCTGCAACGCATGATGATTCTACCCACAGCAATTAGCTCGCCACTCAACTAGAATGTTCTAGTACCGTTACATTCTTGTACAGTATTGAAGGGCAGCGAAATAAGTAACAACTTTAACATTGTGACAGTCGGCGTCTTGAACAAACAGGCAAGTATATGAGACACCAAAGTAAAAAGAGCAGCCCAACTATGTCAAACTGCCAGACATGTTGTTTACTGTGCTAACAGTAACGTTAGCTAGTAGCAGCTTTCTTTCTGGCTTTGTAATGTAGCTCCCAAAATGGCTAAACCTACCCAGCTAACGTTATTCTGGATGTGCTTGATATTTATGTGACAACTTTCAAGGCCAACAACTTGCTCGCTGTTAGCTAGGCTCAATATCATTGATAAAAATTCATATTTTTCATCACTTACCTAGCTAACGTTAGTTACTACCACTTTAATACCAAATCGGGCTCTGGTTAGTTGATTCTTTTGAGAATGGAATGTGTCAGTGGTCTGGAACCTGCGGCTCCTAAGCCACATGGGGCTCTTTACATGGCCCGTAGCTGCTTCCTGGAGATCTAGCTATAATTAGTAATTCAAGTTATCAATAGACTATAGCATAATACTGACCGTATGTTAGAACTTGTAGAGCAGATTGGAACCCTAATTTCAATCAACAATTAATTGAACTTTACCAAATGCATAGGTTGATTTTTGCCTTCTGCCCACAATTCAGTGCCAAATTTGGGGAATTATACATTGACAAACAAGTTCTGGAATAATTTCACCCATTTTTCTCATCAGCACAGAGCATCATGGCAGAAGACCAACGCAACAGGAGACATCCCCAAAACCTACAGGGTGTCCTTCGATTGGCTGTGGAGGCTGGCTCTGCTGCAGATGGACCTGCCCTCCCTGAACCCATGTCAGAGGAGGTAATGATCCTTCTTAGTCACCTTCCAGGTTGTCTTAATTGCAGATCTCACAACAACTTGTTACATTGACAACCAATTGTACATTGACCGTAATGTCACTTTTGTTACAGAGGAAAGAATGGTTGAAAGGAGCTCTTGCGGAAGTGGCCAAAGGACAGAACAGCGAGGTGGAACAGATGAAGGAGTGTATGCGTGTAGTGCTGAGAGATGGAGGGTGTGAGAGGGGGAGAGAGGGAGAGGAGGAAGGAGAGGATGAAGAGGGGGAGACAGAAGGGGCACTGGAGTTTCTCTCAGAGCTGTGTGAGAACCTAGACAACGCCAGAGGTGAGACATGCCAAGCAACAGGTGCTGATGTAAAGAAATTACACTTCAGCTTGTGACCCAAATTAAAGATTCACTGTCTTTGATGGGCCCTAGTTAAAACAGTATCAAAATAAACTGTTTGTAAGTTACTGTAGTTTTATACACTGCATTCAGAAAGTATTCAGACCCCTTGACTTTTTTCACATTTTGTTAGCCTTATTCTAAAATGGATTAAACTACGTACAATACCCCATAATGACAAAGCAAAAATACGGAAATATCACATTTACATAAATATTCAGACACTTTACTCAGTACTTTGTTGAAGCACCTTTGGCAGCGATTACTACCTTGTAGCGTCATACCCAAAAAGACAAGCTTGGTACACATGTATTTGGGGAGTTTCTCCCATTATTCCCTGCAGATCCTTTCAAGCTCTGTCAGGTTGGATGGGGATCGTCGCTGCACAGCTATTTTCAGGTCTCCAGAGATGTTTGATCGGGTTCAAGTCCGGGCTCTGGTTGGCCACTCAAGGACATTCAGAGACTTGTCCCGAAGCCACTCCTGCGTTGTCCTGTTGGAAGGTCCTGGGCGCTCTGAAGCAGGTTTTCATCAAGGATCTCTCTGTACTTTGCTCCGTTCATCTTTCCCTCAGTCCTGACTAGTCTCTCAGTCCCTTCCGCTGAAAAACATCCCCACACCATGATGCTGCCACCACCATGCTTCATTGTAGGGATAGTGGCAGTTTTCCTCCAGATGTGACGCTTAGAATTCAGGCCAAATAGTTCAATATTGGATAATCTTACCTCTCATGATCTGAGAGTCTTAAGGCAAACGCTAAGCGGGCCTTCACTCCTTTTACTGAGGTGTGGCTTCTGTCTGGCCACTCTACCATAAAGGCCTGATTGGTGGAGTGCTTCAGAGATGGTTGTTCTTCTGGAAGGTTCTCCCATCTCCACAGAGGAACTCTGGAGCTCTGTCAGAGTGACCATCGGGTTTTTGGTCACCTCCCTGACCAAGGCCCTTCTACCCCGATTGCTCAGTTTGGCAGAGCAGCAAGCTCTAGGAAGAGTCTTGGTGGTCCAAACTTCTTCCATTTTAAGAGTGATGGAGGCCACTGTGTTCTTGGGGATCTTCACCCTTCCCCAGATCTGTGCCTCGACACAATCCTGTCTCGGAGCTCTACAAACAATTCCTTCGACCTCATGGTTTGGTTTTTGCTCTGACATGCACTGTCAGCTGGGGGACCTTATATAGACAGGTGTCTGCCTTTCCCAATCATGTCCAGTCAATTGAATTTACCACAGGTGGACTCCAAGTTGTAGAAACATCTCAAGGATGATCAATGGAAATAGGATGCAGCTGAGCTCAATTTCGAGTCTCATAGCAAAGAGTCTGAATATTTGTTATTTATTTTTAATATATTTGCAAATATTTCTAAAAACCTGTTTTCTTTGTCATTATGTGTGTGGTGAAAAACATTTTTAATCAATTTTAGAATAAGGCTGTAACATAACAAAATGTGTAAAAAGTCGAGGGGTCTGAATACTTTCCGAATGCACCGTATATTACTGATATTCCAGTAAAGACAGACAGATCAACATGGACATGAATGACACAAGTTAAATTCATTAATAATAATGTGTCCATTGTAATGTCTCTCTCTTCTGTCTGTCTGTCTGTGTCTGTGTGTCAGACCTGATGACCCTGGGTGGGTTGGACCTGTGTATGTCGCAGTGCTTGAACCATCCTCAGGGCAGCGTGAGGTGGCGTGGTGCACAGCTCATTGCCTCCTGTGCCCAGAACATGCCCGAAGTGCAGTGCCACTTACTCAGCAAGGGGGCGCTACCCAAACTGCTGAAGCTGACCGACTCAGATCCCCACCCCACCGTTCGAGTGAAGGCCCTCTACGCTGTCTCCTGTAAGTGTTGCCCCTTGGATCGCTACAAACAATATGGGGAACACATTCCGCCATTGCACAATTCCTGAATCATGAGAGAGAACTCTAGCCTATCAAAAGGCAAGTTTACAATATTGCTAATATCGCCTGTTCCTCTCAGATCTGAATCAAGTTCCACTGGCCAGAGTGTTGCTGATAGGAGTTAATTTAGATCTGAGCATCAGTCAAGTACCACACAGTAACTCTTTCTTTTTGTCTTCTCTCTCGCTTTCTCTCTCTCCATCAGGTCTGGTGCGTGAGCAGGAAGTAGGTCTCAGGGCCTTCCTGTCCCACGATGGCTTCTCTGTGCTGATGAGAGGCATGCAGTCTGACAACGAGAAACTGAGGACCAAGTCGTCTTTCTTACTCCTCAACCTGATCACAGTCCACCCTGAGCATAAAGGTTTGTGTGTGACTAACAGTGACTGTCTGTCTGACAGCAAGACTCATTTGGAGACTATGTCTAGAGACTCTCTGTTTGCTGCTGTGTGTTGTTATTGGTAGTGTGTGTTTATGGAGATGATCGTGCTTTGTGTCCCCCTGATGTAAGAAATTATTTGAACTGGATTATTTGGATCATAACTAAAGAAATGTGTCCTTGTGTGGCAATGTGCTATCTCTCCCTCTCCCTCTCTCAGATACAGTTCTCTCCATGGGTATGGTGCAACAGCTGGTGTCCGTTCTACACACGCCTCACTCCTCCTTCCACGAGCACGTGCTCGGCGCCCTCTGCTGGTAATACATGTGAACACACAAAGGGAAAATGGCTTGAAACTTGCAATGTCTTCTCAATGGAGCTTCAATAAAACAAAGGTCTCTGTCTCTAGCCTGGTGGAGGACAGTCCTCTGGGTCTGAGGGACTGTCAGAGCCCTACCTTGGGGCTGGAGGAGATGCTCAATCAGCGGGCTGAAGACCTGCAGGGGAGAGAGGAGTATCAGGTTGGTCCCCCTACACACTTTTCTCCACTCTTCTCCTTCTTTCACTTCCCATGTGACCCATGAACCTCTCCATCTGTCATGCTTCCCATCCGGAACAGTCCGGAACAGTTTGTGCTATAGTATGACATGTTGTGATGTTTTTGGTCTTCGGCGAGGGTTCGGCTGTTCATGCACTTTTTTTCTCAAGGCAAGCTGAATTTCGGTAGCAGAAGTCTACGCCCCTTCATCGGTCATTGGTCAACAGTAGCGATTCTTAAATTAAGCCTTAATACCATCCCTCTGTCACTCCCCATGTCTCCTCTCCATCTCTCTAATACCGTCCCTCTGTCACTCCCCATGTCTCCTCTCCATCTCTCTAATACCGTCCCTCTGTCACTCCCCATGTCTCCTCTCCATCTCTCTAATACCGTCACTCCCCATGTCTCCTCTTCATCTCTCTAATACGTCCCTCTGTCACTCCCCATGTGTCCTCCATCTCTCTAATATTGTCCCTCTGTCACTCCCCATGTGTCCTCCATCTCTCTAATACTGTCCCTCTGTCACTCCCCATGTCTCCTCTCCATCTCTCTAATATTGTCCCTCTGTCACTCCCCATGTCTCCTCTCCATCTCTCTAAAATCACCTTTTCTTTCTTGCCGTCTTACTCTTCCCACCAGTCTTCCCCTCTCTCAAGGTGCATCACTAATATCATGGAATAATGTATTATGATTCCCCACCATCTTTTTCTTGGTATATGTTACTTATTTGCCACTAGGCTGCATCTTGTCCTATTTCCTTCACAGTTGTCTCCTCTGGCTCCTCCTTATAGGAAGAGGTGGAGTTCTGCAAGCGCTTGCGTTCTGCTTGTTTCTGCGGACGGCAACCTGACGACAGTGGAATGGATCGCTGAAATCCAACTGGTCCTCCACTTCTCCTGCAGTGCCGTCATTGGCTAGGAGACAGGAGGACATAATGTTTTTAATGAACTCTCCTTGAGGAAAATATGCTGATGTCGTTGTCCATCTAGACCCATGTTACAGGGTGGCTGGATCCAAGAGTGTAGCAGGCTTTAGAGAGCAGAGGGTGCTTCACTAATCACTGTCACCAGGCAACGCAGAATAACTTCAGATATATCTCTTGTGTCCAGTCACTTCTACCATGTCCAGTCTATATATCATTATGTATTGGATCGACACCTGACTACTTCCTGCTGACTTCTTGCAAAAGAGGTTTCTAACTTCAAAGGTGTTTTCCTGGTTGAATAAAGATTTTTTTCCGATAGTACCGCAAGTCTTTTCTGAACATTTCTTCAGGTTATCTGATCCTGCTTTGTGATGTACTCCCTCTGTGTTGCTGCTGAAGAAAACCGATTAGAGAAGCCTTGACCTTTGGATTCTGGGCGTGCCCAACAAAACCTCAGATTCCATACATAAAATATCAGATGTAACATCTAGTGATGATGCTACTTTACAGCCCTGTCACCATTTATTTATCTGGTATAGTGTGACGTTACTTGGTAAAAATTAGTATCCTCTTGTAGTCGTTAAAATTATTTACCAAGTGACAAGTCATTTACACTGTTTAAACTACATAATAGTTGTATGTTTCTGAATAAATAGCGGGTAATTAGGCTGTAAAATAAAGTGTTAGCCGTTTAGCAGCTCTCAGCATCATTTGTCGGATGTTTTATTAGAATCGATTTTGATCAAGTTTCACTACCCATAAATCATTTCTGTTGGCTTCTTGTGTTTGGCTTTGTTAATGACTGTCTTTCATTCAGAATATCCACCATTTGTCAATGTTTTGTTGATGTTCTGTCTTATCTGTGTCTATGAACATAATGGATGACTTTTGCAGAGTTCCTACGTCTGAAATAACATGAAATATGTAACACAACTTAGTTTATTTTTCATCCCCATTTCATCATGAATAAATACACGTTTTCTTTTTGCACAAGGTACTTAATTTCTGAGAATAGTCTCTTCATATCAACAGACCGTTATACGGAATGTGTTTGACGAATCACAACTAACACAAGGGAAGTGCATCACATATCAAATCATTTCTTTAAGCTCGTAGGACTGTTTTCACAGACATAAATATCATTCTCCTTCACTAAATTTAACTTCATTCTGGACTATTGAAAATACTGTCATGTCGATCTCATGTCAGTCCTTGCATCCGTAGCTGTCTGAATTTTGGCAGTGGTTACGTTTCCCAGCCCCATTCCTGAGCTTTCTCAACAAATGGACAGACTTTCCTGATACTCTTGAGGTTTTGTTTAATAAAAATGATTTTCTTAGAGGGGAATCTTCCTTTTTCAGCTTCTTTCTGCCTCATTCTCAGTCTAGTCTCGACAGACAGCCTGAAGTTCCTATAGCTGCCGACTAGTCAGAGAGCCGTAGTCCCAAGTTTGCTTTCCATGGCAACGTCCTGATTATCCAGCCTAATTCCAGAATTGTGCACTTGAACACTCCCTGTTATTGATTTAAAAGCATGAGATTAGTATAAGTAAGCATTGGCTGGAGGGAGTTTCCACCATTGTGAAATCCATGTGAGAAAGTGTGTTGTTATTTGCACACTTCGGGAGCAGGGTGGATATTTGGGACAGAGCCCATATCTGACATGACCCCTTAACTAAGATTTCTTCCATTTGGCAAACTCATCCCCGCCCTCCGCGGCCTTGATGTCTCCCACGGCGATCAGCAGCTGCGCCAGGTAGTACGTCGTCATGACGATGTGCCTGCCGTGCTCCAGGGGCTCCGTCACTTTGAAGGTCTGCAGCGCCAGCGTCAGGTCAGAGGTCATGAAGATCAAACTGCCCAGCATGATCAGTGGGCGGCGGGTGCGAACCGCCAGCGTAGCCATCAGAACGATCAGAGCCACGTACAACCCGACGCCGGGAGTCAGGGCGGCCGCGTCCGGCGTCTTCTGCAGGAAAGGGAAGAGGTAGGCGTAGAGGCCTCCCCCCAGCAGCCACAGGAGCAGGCAGAAGAAGTAGGACAGGGAAGAGGAGGGGCTGAGGGAGGAGTAACGAGTGGAGAGGAAGGTGAGGGAGTAGAGCAGGTGGGCCAAGGCGAAGGAGGCCATTCCTGAGGAGAGGATTAGAGAGAGAACAACATTACTTTATTGCCCATATTCCACCTGAAATAGAGATTTGTCTATTTGCTTTATCCGTCCCAACAAGACACACACAGAGGGTCAGCTGCAGTGCAACACCCCAAGAGTAGAAATTGTGGGTTAAGTGACTTGCTCAAGGGCACAACGGCAGGTGATAGCGCCATACATGGTTAATAGTCATTGAAGTATGTCAGAGTACTACAGTAAAGTTACACACCAGCCGCCCTCCAGTGACATCCAGTCAGACATGGGATTCAAACTGCTTGCCCTCTCTAAACTCTAGGCTATCTGACTTTATCAGTAGCAGTAGAAAAAGCTCTCGTTACCATGGAGAAACAGCTCGGGCCATATAAGGCAACAGTCGCCGCCTGCCGAGAAGATCAGACCTCCTGCCACGCCGAGGAGACTCATCCCCCCTTTGTAGCTCAGTACCAGGAGAGCCAATGAGATGACAGGGGCGGCCTTAATAGCCGCAGCGAGGACAGAGGGGGAGGAGTCAGGGATCCACAGATAGAAGTAGACAGCGATGGCCAGGAAGAACGGCGAGAGAGAGAGAAATAGAACACAGTACTGAGAGAGAGACAGAGAGAGAGAGAGAGAGAGAGAGAGAGAGAGAGAGAGAGAGAGAGAGAGGGAGGAGAGGAAGAAGGGAGGTAGTTAATATGAGAGATTTACATTATGGTTTTAAATGCAAACACAAAAATGTGTGTGCATGTGTGTATGTCTATGTGTGCATGTGTGTGTGTGTGATTAGAGGTAACGATCATACCGTGTTCCTGCGCTGTCTTCGGTCATAGGCGGCTGTTTCAAGGATGTCCATCTCTCTCAGAACCAAGGCCTGTATGTATCTGTACCTGTTCCCTTTCTTCAGTCCTGCCTCCTTCCAGAGAATTTAATGTCTTTCTCTTTTTCTCTGTACTACTTTTCGCTCTCTTTCTCACCCTCCACTTCACTGGTTCAGTCTGTCTGAGTGTGTCCCTGTCTCTTGGTGCCGGTCGACATTGAACTTTGGACCAATCACAGTGACACGTTATCTGTCAGATTGCTCAGTCGTGATCAATGCCCAATGTCTCCTCCTCTCAGTTTTCATGTTGAACTCTGCCAGTAGTGACCCTTGGCCCATCCAACTAGACCAGATCAATGACATCATCAACTTGAGGGTGAAGTTGAACTGGGCCAGAGTCATGTATTAAGACATGACTCTGAACTGGGCTGTGTTCAGTAGGACACATGACTCTGAACTGGGCTGTGTTCAGTAGGACACATGACTCTGAGCTGGGCTGTGTTCAGTAGGACACATGACTCTGAGCTGGGCTGTGTTCAGTAGGGCACATGACTCTGAGCTGGGCTGTGTTCAGTAGGACACATGACTCTGAGCTGGGCTGTGTTCAATAGGGCACATGACTCTGAGCTGGGCTGTGTTCAGTAGGACACATGACTCTGAGCTGGGCTGTGTTCAGTAGGACACACGACTCTGAGCTGGGCTGTGTTCAGTAGGACACACGACTCTGAGCTGGGCTGTGTTCAGTAGGACACAATACTGTGGAACGTTGAGATATTTAGAAAATATATATTATGTAGAACAAATAAGCTAGCCTGGGTGCCAGTCTGTCTCGGCTCTACTGCCAACTCCTAATGGAATTGAGTAGGCAAAAGCACAAACAGATCTGGGACCAGGCTACAAATATGCCCCTCTGACAAGCAGAATAAGGAATTATGTCAGTAGCCAAGGTCAGATAGCATGGCTATTACTTATGGGACAGTCCTACAACAATCCCTGTACAATATTCAATTCCTATCAGTATCTCATCAAAACCATTCTTCTCATCATCTCCTGCCTCAAGGTTGTAAATAAAGACAAGTATTAGTTGGTATGTGATACATTTTGAGGAATAGAGCGACTCACTCTACTAAACATCTATTCACTGTATGCAACAGTCACCAGCAGTACTTAGTTTGTCCACACGGTGGCAGTAGATACATTCAGTCACACCAACACTAAGGGTTCCTACCCTAATTCTATGAACGATAGTGAACCCAGAACCCTACCACCAAGAGTGTGAACTGGCCTTTCGGGTCAGGCGATCTAAGAGCAGAATAGGACATTAACTAGTAGGACGCCGGTATGACGTCACACACAGACAATGTTGTAATAGTACTCATTTGATGCTTCTAGGACTGTGTTGCCACTGGAGGTAGCATGTGAGGCAGGCTACTGTGTACATTGTACTGTGTACATTACATTGTCCCACATTCAGCTGTAATCACTTCCGTGTGTGGCGCAGCTCATAGGCTTTGCTGTGTCCATTACAAGACCAACATAAATTTAGTTGATAAAAAATATAAAATCCATCAAATATATTTTCAGTCAGATAACGGAAGTATAGATATCATTTGGTTTGTCCATAATCTATGATTTGTTCAGGTAGTTTCCTTTCACTGTCAGCTCTTCCTTTCACTGTCAGCTCTTCCTTTTACTGTCAGCTCTTCCTTTCACTGTCAGCTCTTCCTTTCACTGTCAGCTCTTCCTTTCATGGCTGCTAAACTGTGTGAACATGTGTGGGTTCAAAAACAAAACCCACAACAATTTCACTGATACAGGGACTAATAGTTAACATATTCTCTCAGAGTGGAACTTTGACCCCTACCTTTCCCACAATCCTCTGAGTAGAGGGGTCAGTTGGAATGTAGATTGCGAAGGAGAAGGTTTGGAGAGAAAGAGAGCAGGGAGAGGAATTCACCGGTGAGTAGCAGTAAATGTTGAATAAAAGGAGAGTTTTGAAGACCACCAGAGTAGATAGGGTCTAGGTACTAAGTGAAGGCCTTGAAAAGATGAAGAGCTGAGAGAGAGAGAGAGAGAGAGAGAGAGAGAGAGAGAGAGAGAGAAAATAGAAACAATGATAAAGCTGTAAATAATACAATAGCTGATGGCCCAATGAGAGAAGGAAGGACTGTATAAATATGGTGAGGCTCTGACCTGGAAAGGAAGTGAGGATGGTCAGGTGTCCAGCCTCCTAACAACCTGAACCCTAGCAATCAATCATTGGCCGGGTCAGAGGGGTCATGGATAGTTTGAAGAGCCAATCTCTCTGGCACCATGGGGAGATGGGTGGAGTGAGGTGTGAGATCATGAGAGAAGGAGAAGCTCTATTGGCAGTGGGAATTATCAACTCATATACAAGTCTTCTTTTGTCTTCTTCCTCACCAGGAACCATGACTGACAAGTTGCCAGTGATGAGAATTGGAGTTGTGGGATTTGGACATTTAGGTCAGTGCTGTATTCCCCTGTCTTCCTCCTCTCTTCCTCCCTCCTCGCCACATCTCATATGTTCTCACTGCGGAATGAATTCATTTACTTTGCTTTACTGATGAAATGTAGTTTTACAGGGACAATGCACATTAATCAACATTACTGTAAAGGTGCCAGTTTTAGCCAGCTGTCCCTGGGTTGATTTCTATGGTCAGTCTGTGTCAGTAGGTCCCATCTTCATAAATCATACCACTTTACAACAGGGTCATTCATTTACAGTCCCTCGAGGGCCTAAGTACTGCTGGGGTTCTTCTCTATCTGATTGTTAATTGAAATAATTATTGTATTGATTGGCCAGAGAGTTCCCCAGGTTCATGTTCTGTTTGACCTTTTATCTACAGATGTAGGATCTTAATTTGAGTCAGTTTGCTACAGCAGGAAAATAATCCTGTAGCAACAGGAAATGTGCATTATTATGTGGATTATTATTAATGGACATTTTTGTGGGGGGTGATACATTTGAAATGTCAGAGTGGAAACTACAAACTTCAGAAGCCTTTTTAAAACTGATAAACACTACAAGTTGTCCTGCAACAGGGTGATCAAATTTAGATTCTACATCTGTATCTACTGGTATTCATAATGTTGATTGTGTATTTATGATAGGCCTTTAGTTGTGTTCATGGTTTTCAGTTTGTATTGACTACTACTGTATGTAGTCCTCGAACTCCTGGAAACCATGTTTTATATGCTTGTTACCAATCCACTAATATCGCTCCAGTCATTACCACAAGCCTGTTCTCCCCAATTAAGGTGCCACCAACACCCTGTGATTACACAGGCAGCCCAATTCTGATATTCCTTTCACCAATTGGTCTTTTGACCAATCAGATCAGCTCTTTGCCAGTAATTGGACAATCAGAATTGTTCTGCCTGTGTAAACACTGCCAATTAAACTTGAAGTTGTTGAACTTCCAGGGCAGTACCTTGTAGAGCGTCTCCAGAGAGAAGGGGCCCAGGTGGGCCTGACACTGGTCTTTGTGTGGAACAGAAACACTGACAAACTCAGAGAATCAGTGGCTGAGGAGCTGATTCTACACAACCTCCCAGACTTTACAGACAGGTAGAGAGCCACGTGACACACACACTGTAATGTGTGTTATGTCATGTGCACAAGTAACGTGTGTGTGTGTGTTTGTAGGGGTGCTGATGTGATTGTGGAGGTGTGTCATCCCAAAATTGTAAAAGACTTTGGAGTCCAATTCCTCTCTAAGGCCCATTTTCTGGTAAGATCCCTCTCTCTCTCTCTGTTTCTATTTTCTGGAAAGATCCTTCTCTCTCTCACTGTTTCTATTTTCTGGTGAGATCCC
>QNTS01002205.1:380663-394252 GCA_003317085.1 Hucho hucho
ACCATTGGTTAGGAGTAGAGTCAGTGAGGTTAAGGGGTGAGGTTTAGAAGTCACCATTGGTTAGGAGTAGAGTCAGTGAGGTTAAGGGGTGAGGTTTAGAAGTCACCATTGGTTAGGAGTAGAGTCAGTGAGGTTAAGGGGTGAGGTTTAGAAGTTACCATTGGTTAGGAGTAGAGTCAGGGAGGTTAAGGGTTAAAGTCAATGTGTGCACTCACTTTCCAGCGTTTTTACATGTCAGGATACTGACCTCTAAATAAATGTTGATGTAAAGTGACAAAGTAATTTCCTATTCTTATCATTAGCGTACCGCTGTCGGACGGCCTTCAATATCTGCTGGTTGAATATACACTATTTTCTAGCATCATTAGAAGCTATACACAGCTTGTTTACATTGTCTCCTATGACAAAGAGTATAATGCAGTGGTGAGATCAAGATGCAGGAGGAAATGTCTGTTTGCTGCCCCAAAATGGAAAGGAAGAGTAAACATGAAAACACTGTATGACATGACTGACTCAACATCACAACCCAGGTCATTTAAAGTGACAGAAAGTGTGTGTGTGTACAAAGTACTGTATCCCAATCTGATAACTTGATCAAATGACACCAATGATGCTGTAGGCCCATATACACTTGGTCAGTGGTACAGGGGGAACTTTCTAGACTTAAAAAGACATTATGAGTCATCACCAGTTCCAGCATAGGTCTGGGATTTTTATTTTACCTTTATTTAACTAGGCAAGTCAGTTATGAACAAATTCTTGTTTTCAATGACGGCCTAGGAATAGTGGATTAACTGCCTTGCTCAGGGGCAGAACGACAGATTTTTACCTTGTCAGCTCTGGGATTCGATCTTGCAACCTTTCAGTTACTAGTCCAACGCTCAAATCACTAGGCTACCTTTGCTAAGACTATTGAGAGAGTGGATGGTAACAACTACCTCAGCTTAGAGAGAACTGGGACGCTGTGGTCTAAAAATATGTCAGTCAAAAAGGATTATTTATATTTTATTTCACTCAATGGTCATTTAGTCTGCTGCTCCCCCTATGGTCACCCCCCCCAACAGTCTTTACTCTGCCTCCACCCCAATGGACATATTTATTCATCACTGCTACAGTTGTTACTGTGTCCCTATCTATGCTGCAGTAGTCAGTGGCGGCGGCGGCGGGGGGGGGGAGAGATACATACACACACACACAGAACACACACACACACACACACCTCTCTCTAGTGGGAGTTTTTCTGCACTGCTTGCTCTTTGGGGTTTTAGGCTGGGTATCTGTATAGGTATGTGACAGTTGCTGATGTTAAAGGGGATTTATTAAACACATTTGATAGACTGAGTCACTCTACTCATGAGTCACAGGTCTTCTTTGCAAAATGAGAAGGCTGGATAAAAATGATGCCAGAATGGGAGAGTTGGTTTATGTTCAAATGAGATTTGTTGAGACCAGGATATCGGTTGGAGAGCAGCTGGGCAGCTGAGTGTTTGGCAATCTCCTTCGTGGCACAAAGGACTGCCAGACTGGCACACACCTTGATTATTTTTTTTAAATTATTTTTTTAATGAGAAGAGGCTGTTCCAAATAGCTCTTCTGTGTCTCATGGGGTTCTAGGAGTGTGTGAGAATGAGAGAGACCGTATGCAGTGTTGTGTGTGTGCATATGGGTGTGTGTGAGAGAAAGTGGGTGAGAGAATGTGATCTGTGTGAGAGAATGTGATCTGTGTGTGTGAGAGAGAGAGTGTGAAATATTTGTGGAAGTACAGTCATCAACTGTAATGCAGAGTAGTGGAAGAAAAGAGGAGGAAGGTAGAAGAGGTGGAGGGAGGGAGGGAGAGGACTAGGAAGAGAGGATGAGGAAGAGAGGGGAAGGTCGAAAAGGTGGAGGGAGGGAGAGGACGAGGAAGAGAGAGGACTAGGAAGAGGGGAAGGTAGAAGATGTGGAGAGGGGACGAGGAAGAGGGAGGGAGAGGATGAGGAAGAGGGGGAAGGTAGAAGAGGTGGAGGGAGGGAGAGGAGGAGAGAGAGGTGTAGATGGGCGGGGAGTAGAGCCTAGGACCAGGACCTTACTACACAATTTTAGTGATATGATCTGACCAGACAATCTTGTCATGCCAGAAAAAGTGTGACACACACACCTCTCAGCTTTTGAGAAATAGCTTGGACAACAAACGGTGCTGGTGACATGCAGAACCATGATGAAATATTGCAGGGTGATTTACCACACTAGTTGCAGCAACCCGAGGTTGGCTGACTGTTGGCATGCTGTGGCTCAGGCAAACCCAACTCCCATGGTTTAGACTGTTGTTGGCAATGTAGAAAGAGACATTTCATATAGAGCAGGTCATAATACCGTAGTGTAACACACTAGTGATGATGGAGCGGATGTTCTCTTCATCCCTCTTTTCTCACAGACACACATTTGATGAATGACAGAGATGTAAAAGACGGAGGTGCACACCTGAAAGAGGAGACCCACTCGGCCCAGGGCAGGGCAATATAAATCATATATGATAGCCTACGTCACACTGACCATTTCTGAGGCTACTTTCTCTTCCCGACTATGAATGGAGTCCATTATACATCCTAAAGAAGCCTGTAAGGCTGCTGCCTGTGAACAGGTTGGCTGACTACTAGTACTGTCTGAGGCCTCTTCGCTCGTGCCGTTCAGTCACACCTCGGACACAGACACTCCAGCAGCGAACAATACACTATCATTTATAAATATGAAACACCCTGCTTTGCTACTAATAATGATTACAATGTAACGTGTTTGCTGTCATCCGTTACATTGCGACGACACAATGTATCAGGAAAGACTGCTTGCCCAGCCAGAACACAGTGCGACTCTGACAGCAAACACATCGCGATGCAGAGGACGCTCTCCTTACCTCGGCAATAATACACCTACTCATAGGCTATACGATCCAGAACACATGGAATTATCATCAACCCCACTGAGGTGGTGAAGGTTACTTACCCTAAACCAGTGTCGTACCAAGATCGGTAAAGCAAGCTATGGCAACATTGGCATCTGTTTCAATCAATCAACAACAAAAAAACGTTAAAGGGAAGCTAGATAGCAGAGGGGCGGAAGCCTCATTCGAATACTGGAGATCCACATTGGTTTAATGCACAGTACGTCATGTTGATGGACAAAATGAAATAACGCCTGTGTGCGGATTACTGCACGTAAGGGGGCGGGGTTGTACCGGCTAAAGTACCGCCTTCTTTACACATTATTCATGAGATGGCGTTCTTGACCTCTTGATTTCTATGGGGTACAGGCCCCGCCCAGGGGAAAATGGCAAACCAAAACGTACAATTGGTTGACTGAGTTTACTAAAACGGACTGTGGTTGGTGGACTACGTTGTCAATCGAAGGAGAGTGAATCGTGAGCAACGTGAGCAACTGGTCTATCTTTTTTTTATTTTTCAAAGAGGAGAGAAAAGGGCAAGCAAGTTATTTATAATGCTCGTTGAGTGTCAGATGGGAGTATAGCGGAAAGCACAACCGACAACGTGACTACAGAATGACATTTGACCATGCAGCAAGCTCCTTTCTCAGTTCTTTATATGCTGTGAAAACTTACCGAACTTTTTTCCTCTTGCATGTCTCTCTCTCTACACACACACACACACACACACACACACACACACTGAGGCGTCATGCCCATAGGGGGCACGTGGCCCCTCAGATTTGACTACATTTTTTTTTACATCAATTATGTTGTTGTTTCTCTGCAATACTACTAGTCACCTAGCAATTTTATAAAGTTGGCTTTAGCTAGCCCAGATGGGTTCCCAACCTCCAAGAAGCTAGATGCTTTTAGCAACAGTAGTATTTACACACTAGCCTTGTTAGGAATTAGCTTGCAAAGCCAGATGTTGAATTACATTTCAATTTGCTATGCAGATTGTCCATAGGGTTTGTCCTGATGCAGGGGGGAAATGTAGATGTTTTTTTATAGAACATAAATTAAACAGACTTTTCAAATGTAGACCCACTTCCTCTCTGCTTACTTCATGTCATAATAAAAGTCCTGCACGTGCGCCATACCTGCAAAAAAAATTGCTAGAACTTGTGGGGGACTTTTATTTTGACATGAGGAAAGCCAAGAGGAACTGACCTCGCTGAGGAACTGCATAGGTCTACAACACAGATCCACGTTTGGAAATTCTGTTTAATTACAAGTTCCATTAGATGTTTTTTTTTCTCTCAAATCTCCCCTGCATAAAGACCAAGCCTACAGACAATCAACAGAATAAGTTGATATGTCACTTTATTCAACTTTTGGCTTCTGGCAGATTATTCAATTTTTTTGCAAGCTAATTCCCAGCAACACAATTGTGTAAATACTAGCATTGCTAAAAGCAGTAACCAAGAAGACATTTCAGGATATCAATGAAGTTAGAGTAGCTAGCTTGTCTAACTATCTTAGCTGGCATGCCTGCTGGCAAGGTTGGTAGACTTTAGAAAAGCAAGCAATAACTAAATGTACAGAATAAGACTCAAATTCCTTGAAATCATTTACCCAGATTTGATCAGAGTATATTTAGTTTCTTAAAAAAAAATAACCACCAGTCAGGAGGAGACAGACAGCTTAAGAGGTATGCTTAGATATGCAGAACGCTTGAATAATTCTTTTACACATAATTAAGTATAATAATTATGGCTCTAGATTGCAGGAAAAAGCTGTTTGAGGTGCCCTCCGCACCACCCCCCAGCCATCTTCACGTACTTTGTGCCCTCTCAGATTATTGGGGTGCATGATGCACACACACACACACACACACACACACACACACACACACACACACACACACACACAAAGAGGGCCAGCAGGCCTGACATATAACCCATAACCATAAATACATTACAGTAAACCACATTGCTTGTTAACAATATAATAAAATAATCTGAATAAATATCTATTTCGTCTATTGGGTTAGGTTATTAGATCATAGAGATACAATAGAAGTGTTTTAGACGTCTGTTTAATATGTATTTTAAAGTCAATTGTCTGTGATTAGACTTCACATGTAGTGTCACCACAATGTAAACATATTGTTATGGTAGCTGTCTGACAGGTCACACCGTGTTCAGTCTCTGAGCCACACCAAATATGGCCGCTGCTTCCATCCCTTTTTTCAGACATGGGCTTCCGCTCTCTTGACCAATCACCATGTGCGCTGTGGAAACGTAATTTTACCGGGAAAACGAGAAATCCTCCGCGCTTTCCGGTGGTGAAAGTTCACGAATTGAACGCACAAGTGGCGGGAGTTGTTGTCAAGTAGGATCTGATCGAAGTCACCAAATTGAACAAAGGTAGCTACAACATTTTATTGACAAGTAGCTGGAGCTAGCTAACCATGCCACATGTGTCTGATTGACAAATACATGCGGATGATAATTAACTACTATACCCATGTGTTTCTGTGTAGCTAGCTATTTACAATTGAAACAGGGTTAGCTATAGCTAACTTGCAAGCGTGTTGCTGTTGTTGGTCAACAACGTTGAGAAGTTCACGTTTCAGCAAATAAACACCTTAACGGCGGCTTGTAACTATTAATATTGATAGCTACTTAATAATGATGCCTGCTCGTCTTCCAAATGTGACCAGTAGTTAGTTACCAGTGCCTCAACCAGCAGATAGCTAGCTAGGAAGTTGGAAAGTGATATTTGGTTATTGTAGCTAGCTAAGTTAGCTGTTAAAGGCACAATCCTTCATTCGTCTTTCAGCCAAACGGCAGCCCTGCCACTTGGTTTGCTATAGTTATAGTCAGTGGTGTAAAGCTCTTAAGTAAAAATACTTGAGTCGTTTTTTGGGGTTCTGTACTTTACTATTTAAAGTTTAGACAACTTTTACTTTTACACCACTACATTCCTTAGGAAAATATTGTACTTTTTACTCAATACATTTTCCCTGACACCCAAAAGTACTCGTTACATTTTGAATGCTTAGCAGGAAAGGAAAATTGTCAAATTCGCGCACTTATCAAGCGAACAGCCCTGCTCACCCCTACTACCTCTGATCTGGCGGACTCACTAAACACAAATGCTTCCTTTGTAAATGATGTCTGAGTGTTGAACTGTGCCCCAGGCTATCCGTAAATAATAATAAAAAAAGACAATCGTATCGTCTGGTTTGCTTAATATTACACATTTTAAATGATTTTTACTTTTCATACTTAAGTACATTTACAAATAAATACTTTTAGACTACTCAAGTAGTATTTTACTGGATGACTTTCACTTTTACTAGAGTCGTTTTCTTTTAAGGTATCTTTACTTTTACTCAAGTATGAAAAGTGGGTGCTTTTTCCACCACTGTAGTTAGTTCACAGGAATAGCCAGGGCTGGATACATGTAGCTAACTAAGTAAAAATGATGGCGCGACTGTAGTTAGCTAGGTAACACTCAACTTCATAGATGGAGCTATGAATCTAACAAGTCCCAGTCTACATGAGATCAGAATGATAGCTATTTTTAAACATATTTTGAAGCTATAGCTACATTGTTTACAACGACATAGTAACAACCGTATATTTCGTATTTTGGTGGGGTAAGCCTGTTCTACTAAGCTCATGAGGCATTTCAAGAATCAATGGGCATTGAAATGAAGTCTCCAAAATATTGAATTGTATGAGGGTAACTAGCTAGTTAGCTAGCTAACACAACAACCTTCACTGTCCACCTGAGTGATGCCCAGGCAGCCACTCTGCTCCAGAAGGCTCACCATAGCTACATCAGCTATGATCAAAGTGGCCAGATGACAATTATATCAATTAGAATGAAATAGGCCTGGCTATATAACATACATGCGATTAAACTAACTTTTTAAATCCAAAGTGACTTATCGTACGATAGTGGGTCCATCGTTGTTGTTGTATGGATGACCGGTAGCGGTAAGCAAACCCACGGCCTGATGGTGCAGGTGCCGTGCTCTACCAGCTGAACCAGTTGTAGCCTATTTGGTAGAATAGAATACACTAGAATTACTTTATTTTTCCAGAAGGAACTTAAGTTGTAGCAAATCAGATAAGATAAATATATAGTACTAAATATATAAACAACATTCACACATGACAGATACAAATGCTTACAAGTTCTGTAAAGTACTCATATTTGGTCCATTGGTGTCTCCTGTAGGACACATGGATGCTAAAAGGCGGAATGGCGGTCCACCGAGGGGCGGAGCGTCCCAGGCCAAGCGGGGAAAAACTGGCGGGGATTGGGAAGACAGCCCGTCGATCTTCGAGGAGGAACTCGCCCTGTTCGAAGAAGCCGATATGGAGACGGAGGAGAGGGAAGGACAGGCGGGGCATGACGTCATCCCTGTTGGTGAGAGGAGAGCGCATGTTGATGTGCATTGTGCCAGGCTTTAGTTTTACCAGAGATTCCTATTGTCTGGAAAGACTGAAATGTTTAGGGTTTCTGCCATTTGACTAGCCTGAAATCCAGAACCTGTTTAGTGAACATTCCACTCCGTGTAGGCCTACTACATGTTTAGCATGACAAGGAGTGGAATGATAACTCAAACACGCTGGTACCCAGGCTACCATTTGACACTGGTGGTGGAGAGTTTCATTCATTTTTCACCAACCTGCCTCTTTAACATCACACTGACTGACCAATCTCCTGTCTTCTGCATGTGACCCCTGACCCGGTTGCAGGTGAGCTGTTCTCTGCTGACCTCAACCCTCGATGGCGACGGCCGCAGGCCGCCCCTCTTAACCCGGACTCTGACACCCTGGTCTTCCAACAGATCGACCTCGACTACTATTTAGGTAAGCTATGTCACAGTCAACTTCAGTTGCAGTAAAGCTGAGGGATGAGGCTGGAGAAATGTAACCTCTCTCAAGACCATAGATGGATCTATGAATGCAATGCCTGACAGTCCATGGGACCAACATGTAATTTTTAGTTTAAGCATATTTAGGCTGCTATAGACTTTTAAAGGCCATTTTTATGTCACGTATAAAGGCAGGAGTGCGAGTCATGACACCTACCTAAACTGTTTATGATGGTCTGTTCAACAGGGGCTGCTGTGGCTGGCATGCCAGGTCAGTCTCAGGGGAACGTACCAATAATCCGCATGTTCGGGGTGACTGACAGCGGGAACAGTGTGTGCTGCCACGTGCACGGCTTTGCCCCCTATTTCTACATCCCTGCCCCCAATGGTGAGTCTTCTCTGAAAATGAATAATATAATATAATGATACACAACGTTAATCTATACATCAGACCAGTTAGTGTGAGCTAAGCATTGCATGAAAGTGTGTGATGTGTGTTTTCTCGGCGTCACAGTAGTAATGTCGTGGTCACTTTAAAAAGTGCTGCATTCTTATTTAGGACTAAATCTGATTGGCCAACCACAAACGACATGAAAATAATGGCATTAATATTGTCCACCGAGTCGGTGGAATGGAGTAACAATATCAAATTCATCCACCCCTTTTCTCTCTATCACTTTCCCCCTCCCTTCCTCTCTCTGTCTCAGGGTTCACCAGTGATCACTTGAGTGAGTTCAAAAGGGAGCTTAACTCTGCTGTGCTGAAGGACATGCGCTCCAACAAGGACAACATGTCGGTTACTGTGCTGGCGGTGGACATCACACGCAAAGAAAGTAGGTATAGTGCCCATGTCTGGTCTAGTGGTGGCACGGCAATAGGCTAGTGGTGGGACTGCTGACTCCTGGATACCCTTAGGGTGCATTCCAATAGGCTAGTGGTGGGACTGCTGACTCCTGGATACCCTTAGGGTGCGTTCCAATAGGCTAGTGGTGGGACTGCTGACTCCTGGATACCCTTAGGGTGCGTTCCAATAGGCTAGTGGTGGGACTGCTGACTCCTGGATACCCTTAGGGTGCGTTCCAATAGGCTAGGCTAGTGGTGGGACTGCTGACTCCTGGATACCCTTAGGGTGCGTTCNCCCTTTTCTCTCTATCACTTTCCCCCTCCCTTCCTCTCTCTGTCTCAGGGTTCACCAGTGATCACTTGAGTGAGTTCAAAAGGGAGCTTAACTCTGCTGTGCTGAAGGACATGCGCTCCAACAAGGACAACATGTCGGTTACTGTGCTGGCGGTGGACATCACACGCAAAGAAAGTAGGTATAGTGCCCATGTCTGGTCTAGTGGTGGCACGGCAATAGGCTAGTGGTGGGACTGCTGACTCCTGGATACCCTTAGGGTGCGTTCCAATAGGCTAGTGGTGGGACTGCTGACTCCTGGATACCCTTAGGGTGCGTTCCAATAGGCTAGGCTAGTGGTGGGACTGCTGACTCCTGGATACCCTTAGGGTGCGTTCCAATAGGCTAGGCTAGTGGTGGGACTGCTGACTCCTGGATACCCTTAGGGTGCGTTCCAATAGGCTAGGATAGTGGTGGGACTGCTGACTCCTGGATACGGGTGCGTTCCAATAGTCATTTGAGGCAAATGAAAGTTCAGAATGGTAACATGGACAATTTTTGGACAGGTAGCAAAGAAAAGAGTGTTTGAATTGGTTGAATGAACAAAGTGAAGACGCTCTATCAGTCCTTACCGATCTCCTTTTACCAAGGATGCAGAGGAGTATCCTGTGTGTGAACAGTTGAACTGTTGTTTTTGGTTGTTTGTGTGGTAGAGTGTAGTGCTGTGGTGTTGACTAGGCTGACAGGGTAGTTGATAACTTCCTCCCCATTGCTCCTCCAGGTATGTATGGTTACCATGGGAAACGGATTGCGGACTTCCTGCGCATCACCATGGCAATGCCTCGTCTGATTGCCCCGGCGAAGAGGCTCCTGGAGCAGGGCTTTAAGTTTGGCCCTTTCCCCATTCAGAGCTTCTCTTCCTACGAGGCTAACATCGACTTTGAGATCAGGTGTGTGTGTGTGTGTGATAGAGAGAAAAGTAAAAAAAAAATGAAGCAGTCCTGGTTTTCTCTTGACATTTGAACCCAGTTCATTCCATAAACTGCCGGGCGTCGCTTACCCCCCTTACTGCCTCAGCGAGCAGCCATTTAGCCTGCACCACTCTGACAGTCTAATAATAGTTTATATATGCTATCGAAAATATGATCGCTTGTGTTTATGATGGTCTTGAGTAACATTAGAATACAGAATGTATTTAATTTCAAAGAACACAATAGCATTGTCATTAGTTTATGTTACTGTAGGCCATCTGTTCACGTGTGGAGGGCATGAAACAGGGTTTATTCTTGTAAAAAGTTGTATTTTGAAATAGTGCTCATCTTTTAATGTTTGAGAGTTAATTCACAGTGGTAAGTGTGTTGGACACCCCCGAATGTGCTCTTTCTGATACTGTATAGAAATCAAAACGTCTTACCTGCATGTGACTCTGTAGGAGGATTGGAAAAGGTCCCTTTTTTTGGCGCTCAGTGAAACAAAATGGCGTGTCCTCATGAAACTGCTTCTAACACGAGTCTAGGAAGTAGCGGAGCAGGACTTTACAAAGAGATTAACATGTTTTATTGATATGCAGCCAAAATGACTTCCTCAGGGCTTCCAGTATTAACTTATATAAACCAATTATTTTGACCTTTTAGGGAGAAATGTATTTTCAACCAAATTCACACAGTAAGCAGTTTTTCATGAGAATTAACAAATTAATTTGTACACCTGTTGATAAATGAGGTCCACTGTCTCCCGTGGCGCTAGGTTTATGGTGGACAGTGATGTGGTGGGTTGCTGCTGGATTGAGCTGCCCAAAGGGAAGTACCGGGTGAGGGAGGAGAGAAAGGTGGGGGAGACAGACGTTCACTACCCAGGCAAGGTAAGAGAATAGAGACCTCTGGGCCTTTACACACCCAGGGGGAGTTCCAGATTTACAATACCCCCCTCCTCTCTCCTAGGTGTCTCTGTGTCAGTATGAGGTTGATGTGGGATGGACCCAGCTGATCAGTCACCCAGCGGAGGGAGAGTACCAGAGGATCGCTCCTCTCAGGGTTCTCAGCTTTGACATTGAGTGTGCCGGAAGAAAAGGTTTGCGTTCTGTACTGTATTTGACAACTGTGTATTTGTCTAATAATTGTGTAAGGTAATGATTACCAACCAGCGTCAGGGTTCTAAACCAGCACTATACCACCACATACTCAGTTATTGAGTGTTCGAGGAGGTCAATTTGGGCAAGTCGAGGTTAATATCACTAGTCTTGATTACATAATGAGTAGGCTAGTTATTTGGGATGTAAAGTGATTTGTAGAGCAGCGATTCTGCGCAGTCTGACTGCAGTTATTGTGCAGATCGTGCTGTACTCTGGTGTCTGTCATTGTCATGTGATGTTGTCTAATTATGCCATTGTGGTATTCTTGTATAATGTCAAGAAACATTGCCATCTTCATTTTATGTTAGGTGTGAGTTTTCTAGTCTGACGGTGTGTCTGTGGGCTGGAGAGACTGTATTTACTGGCTTGTCCTCTGGTTCTTGTCAGCAGAGCCATGTATTTAGAGAGATGGGACATGGAGGTTTCTTCATTATGTTGCATTTACATGACACTACAACATTCTATGACAGCCGTGTTAGGTCTTCATTTACATGACACTACAACATTCTATGCCAGCCGTGTTAGCTCTTCATTTACATGACTCTACAACATTCTATGACAGCCGTGTTAGGTCTTCATTTACATGACACGACAACATTCTATGACAGCCGTGTTAGCTCTTCATTTACATGACACTACAACATTCTATGACAGCCATGTTAGCCCTTCATTTACATGACACTACAACATTCTATGCCAGCCGTGTTAGCTCTTCATTTACATGACATGAGGAATATTTAGACTGTTCTATGTAACCGAATGTCTAGAATCAGAGCAGTGTTCACTATTGTAAAGGTTGGCCCAACTCTCTTGTCTTGTTCTAGGGATTTTTCCAGAGGCAGAGAAAGACCCAGTGATCCAGATAGCCTCCATGGTGCAGCGGCAGGGAGAGAAGGAACCCTTCATCCGCACCGTCTTCACCCTCCAGTCCTGCTCCAGCATCGTGGGCTCCCAGGTCCTGTGCTTTACTAAAGAGAGCCAGTTACTACAGGTAACATATACACACACACACACCTGTGTGGAGTTGAGCGTTGCTGCTTTAAGACCAGTAGCAGTGGAGCTTTCCCCCCCTGATTGGCTCTTTCTATTCCCCCTGCAGAGCTGGGCTGAGTTTGTGAGGACAGTGGATGCAGACATCATCACTGGGTACAACATCCAGAACTTTGACCTTCCATACCTGCTGAACAGAGCAGCTACCCTGAAGGTCAGTACAGACAGACAGGCCATGGTTCTATGGAAACTTCCAGAATCAGACCGTCCAGATTCTAAGTCTAACCTGCCAGATCAATGTCTGATGCAGTATTTGTTGTATATTGTCTTGTTGTATGTGGACCTGTCAGTCTAACAACTGGAGCGGTACTTGGCTGTTATAAGATACCAGAGATGAGGCTGTTATTTGTATTTATTAGGGACAAGGCAGCAGCTACTCTTCCTGGGGTCAGAACACATTAAACCACTTGCATATAGAATATAAAACAGTACATCATATAACATTATTACACCAATACATAGCTACAATACAAAATGTGCGATACAGAATGTATAATACCACCATTCAACAATATTACAATGTATGCACATGTCTTCACAGTTCCTGCTGTATTTTTACCTGTTTTTTAAAATCTGATTCTACTGCTTGCATCAGTTACCTATGTGGATAAGATAAGGAACGTAAGGCAATAAATAGGCCATGGTGGTGAAGTAATTACAATATAGCAATTAACTTCTTAGGGATGAGCACACGAGGTGACCGTTTTGGAGAGCCTGGCGTGCCCAAAGTAAAATGCCTCCCATTCAGGCCCAGAAAATAGGATATGCACATATTTGGTACCATTGGATAGGAAACACTCTGAATTTTCCAAAACTGTTAACCATTTGTCTGTGAGTAAAACAGAACGGATATGGCAGGCAAAACCCCGAGGAATTTCTGTCCTGGAAAAAGTGGTTTTCACAGAGTGCCTCATTTGGAACCCCTCCCTCATGAAAATGCCCATAAAAGGGCATATGAATGCAGTACCGATCGCTTCCTCTGGATGTCAACAGTCTCGAGAAAGTGCTTTGATTCTGTATAGATGCTTTAGAGCAGAGAAGAAGAGGGAATAAGGAAGTGCCTCTTTGGAACTGTATAGGAGTGGATGCGCGCTCTCGGGAAGCGCGCACTGTGTTTTTTACCGTCTTTAGAGCTCAGTTTATATTCCGGTTGATTTATTATAGTAAATATACGTAAAAGTGTTCCTAAGGATACATTTAAAACTATGTTTGATTGTTCTTGGACAAGTTTATAGGTATAAGTTGAACGAGTTCTAGTCACGTTTCAATGGAGTAGTGGACGCTGTAGTTTCTGATTATAACGCGCGAACCAAATGGAGATTTATGGATAAAATACATTACTTCTTCTAACAAAAGAACCATGGATTGTCTTCGTTGGACACTTAGGAAGACCTCAGCAGAAGTTCTTCAACAGGTAATTGATTTGTTTTCGCTGTGAAATGTGTTATGTGTGTGCCAAGCTGGCTAATGAATTCATGGCTATGGGAAAAGTATGTGA
>QNTS01002205.1:406183-472788 GCA_003317085.1 Hucho hucho
ATGTCTGCTGTGGCTGTGTGTTCCCACTGATCCATCCATCTTTCTACTGTGGCTGTGTGTTCCCACTAATCCATCCATATGTCTGCTGTGGCTGTGTGTTCCCACTAATCCATCCATATTTCTGCTGTGGCTGTGTGTTCCCACTAATCCATCCATATTTCTGCTGTGGCTGTGTGTTCCCACTAATCCATCCATATTTCTGCTGTGGCTGTGTGTTCCCACTAATCCATCCATATTTCTGCTGTGGCTGTGTGTTCCCACTAATCCATCCATATTTCTGCTGTGGCTGTGTGTTCTCACTAATCCATCATCTTCCTAATGTGAATGTGCTTGCATTCGTGTGTTTTCACTTACACATCCTTCTGTGTGTATGTGCGCGCATGTGTGTGAACATTTGACCAACTGGGGACATTTTGTTGGTCCCCACAAGATCAAATTCTATTTTTAGTGGGTTAGGGTATGGGTTAGGGAAAACCGGATTTTGAATTGGACTAAATTGTGTGGTTTGTAATCTCTGCTGTCCTGCCCACAGCGGCTGTGTGTGATTTCTGTAAGAAGAAGGAGTCGGAGCTGTACCAGAAAGAGGTACAATATATCAACTTGTTCTGTTAATCTGGGTCCTGTTCGTTAGGAACTAATATCAACTTGTTCTGTTAATCTGGGTCCTGTTCGTTAGGAACTAATATCAACTTGTTCTGTTAATCTGGGTCCTGTTCGTTAGGAACTAATACAGTCGGAAGTTTACATACACTTTAGCCAAATACATTTAAACTCAGTTTTTCACAATTCCTGACATTTAATCCTAGTAAAATTCCCGGTCAGTCAGGATCACCACTTTATTTTAAGAATGTGAAATGTCAGAATTATAGTAGAGTATTATTTATTTCAGATTTGATTTCTTTCATCACATTCCCAGTGGGTCAGATGTTTACATGCACTCAATTAGTATTTGGTAGCATTGCCTTTGAATTGTTTAACTTGGGTCAAACATTTTGGGTGGCCTTCCACAAGCTTCCCACAATAAGTTGGGTGAATTTTGGCCCATTCCTCTTGACAGAGCTGGTGTAACTGAGTCAGGTTTGTAGGCCTCCTTGCTAGCACACGTCTTTTCAGTTCTGCCCACAAATGTTCTATAGGATTGAGGTCAGGGGTTTGTGATGGCCACTCCAATACCTTGACTTTGTTGTCCTTGATGCCATCTATTTTGTGAAGTGCACCAGTCCCTCCTGCAGCAAAGCACCCCCACAACATTATGCTGCCACCCCCGTGCTTCACAGTTGGGATGGTGTTCTTCGGCTTGCAAGCCTCCCCATTTTTCCTCCAAACATAACGATGGTCATTATGGCCAAACAGTTCTATTTTTGTTTCATCAGACCAGAGGACATTTCTCCAAAAAGTACGATCTTTGTCCCCATGTGCAGTTGCAAACCGTAGTCTGGCTTTTCTATGGCGGTTTTGGAGTAGTGGCTTCTTCCTTGCTAAGCGGCCTTTCAGGTAATGTCGATATAGGACTCGTTTTACTGTGAATATAGATGCTTTTGTACCTGTTTCCTCCAGCATCTTCACATGGTCGTTTGCTGCTGTTCTGGGATTGATTTGCACCAAAGTACATTCATCACTAGGAGACAGAACGAGTCTCAATTTCTGAGCGTTATGACGGCTGTGTGGTCCCATGGTGTTTATACTTGCATACTATTGTTTGTACAAATGAACGTGGTACCTTCAGGTGTTTGGAAATTGCTCCCAAGGATGAACCAGACTTGTGGAGGTCTACAATATTTTTTTCTGAGGTCTTGGCTGGTTTCTTTTGATTTTCCCATGATGTCAAGCAAAGAGGCACTGAGTTTGAAGGTAGGCCTTGAAATACATCCACAGGTACACCTCCAATTGACTCAAATGATGTCAATTGGCCTATCAGAAGCTTTTAAAGCCATGACATCATTTTCTGGAATTTTCCAAGGTGTTTAAAGGCACAGTCAACTTAGTCTATGTAAACTTCTGACCCCCTGGAATTATGATACAGTGAAATAATCTGTCTGGAAAAATTACTTGTCATGCAAAGTATATGTCCTAATCGACTTGCTAAAACTATAGTTTGTTAACAAGAAATTTGTGGAGTGGTTAAAAAACGAGTTTTAATGACTCCAACCTAAGTGTATGTAAACTTCCGACTTCAACTGTATACCAGTTTTGTTAATCTGGGTCCTGTTCATTAGGCACTAATATATCAACCTGTTCTGTTAATCTGATGCTAAATATTTAATGTAACAGGGATACTAAACTCCTTTTTCAGGACCCTGTCTTTCAAAGATAATTTGTAAAAATCCAATTAACTTCAGATCTTCATTGTAAAGGGTTAAACACTGTTTCCCATGCTTGTTCAATGAACCATAAACAATTAATGAACATGCACCTGTGGAACGGTCGTCAAGACACTAACAGCTTACAGACGGTAGGCAAGTAAGTTCACAGTTATGAAAACTTAGGACACTAAAGAGGCCTTTCTACTGACTTTGAAAAACACCAAAATAAAGATGCCCAGGGTCCCTGCTCATCTGCGTGAACGTGCCTTAGGCATGCTGCAGATGTGGCCAGGGCAATAAATTGCAATGTCCGTACTGTGAGACGCCTAAGACAGCGCTACAGGGAGACAGGACGGACAGCTGATCATCCTCGCAGTGGCAGACCACGTGTTACAACACCTGGACAGGATCGGTACATCCGAATGTCACACCTGCGGGACAGGTACAGGATGCCAACAACTGCCCGTGTTACACCAGGAACGCACATATCCCTCCATCAGTGCTCAGACTGTCCACAATAGGCTGAGAGAGGCTGGACTGAGGGCTTGTAGGCCTGTGGCAAGGCAGGTCCTCACTAGACATCACTGGCAACAACATCGCCTAAGGGCACAAACCCACTGTCGCTGGACCAGACAGGACTGGCAAAAAGTGCTCTTTACTGACGAGTCGCGGTTTTGTCTCACCAGAGGTGATGGTCGGATTCGCGTTTATCGTCCAAGGAATGAGCGTTACACCTTTTGTGGGGAAAAACTCATTCTGATTGATTGGACCTGGCTTTGCAGTGGGTGACCCTATGCCCACCCATGGCTGTACCCCTGCCCAGTCATGTGAAATCCATAGATTAGGGCCTAATGAATTTATTCCAATTGACTGATTTCCTTTATATGAACTGTATCTCGGCAAAATCTTTGAAATTGTTGCATGTTCCGTTTTATATTTTTGTTCAGTGTACTTACTAATGGTGAATCTCTTATTAGTACTTATTATTGTGAATCTCTCCTGATTTGTACTTACAAATGGTGAATCTTTCCTGATTTAGTACTCACTAATGGTGAATCTCTCCTGATTAGTACTTACTAATGGTGAATCTCTCCTGATTAGTACTTATGTTAAGGTTTGCGTCAATCAAATCTGACATCAGGACAAAAGGTGACACAGAGTCACTAAATAAGTTCTAAGTCTTTTATTTACTCAAGCAATAAATGGTAAATGCAATCTTCGTATATACGGGTTCAATGTAATACCACGCAGGGTTAACAGAGAACTGACCAGCGCCTTACAATATCTTCTTTTAATACTCTGACAGTAGTAAGGCCAGCTCAGAAGCGGGAACATCAGAGTAGATACTGGGCGTGGTTTTAGACTTGCCCAGTCTATTGTAGGCGCACAGGCTGGTCCCAGCCCGCAGGCGCTTCAGCTTTCAGGCGTTGTTGCTGTGCAGATTATCTATGCGCTCACCCCTAGATACTGAGGCCAAAAGTTCAGCTCCTTTTTTGTGTCTCAACCTAGAAACTGCTTGTTTGCAAAAATTTTCTATTCATGGGTTCCTAGCTCAACATACTGTTATCTCCCAAGGTTAACCATAGCCCCCTTAGCCAGACACCAGGTGTTCACAATCCACTGTATTGTTCCACAACTTGTCAGCCTTAGCTCAAACACATTCCTGTGTAGCAAAGAAACATATTCTCAAACCTAACACTTACTAATGGTGAATCTCTCCTGATTAGAACTTACTAATGGTGAATCTCTCCTGATTAGTACTTACTAATGGTGAATCTCTTTGAATTCTAGATCTTCCACTTAAGTACTCTGGAGGAGCGCTTCTCTCGCCTGTGGACACAGTGTCAACGCTGTCAGGGCTCTCTCCATGAGGATGTGCTCTGTACCAGGTACACACACACACACACACACACACACAAATGCATACAATTGGTATACAGATGTGTGTTTGAAACGTACTTTGCCGGTACATCCTTAATGTGACACTCTCGCAGGGTGATGTCAAGCTCCAAGTTTGTTTTACAGAACTAATAAAAATAGCAGACATTGAATATCCCTTTGAGCATGGTGAAGTTATTAATTACACTTTGGATGCTGTATCAATACACCCAGTCACTACAAAGATACAGGCGTCCTTCCCATGTCAATTGACAGAGAGGAAGGAAACCGCTCAGGGATTTCAACATGAGGCCAATGGTGACTTTAAAACAGAGTTTAATGGCTGTGATAAGAGAACTGAGGATGGATCAACAATATTGTACTCCACAATACTAACTTAAATGACAGAGTGCACAGAATAAAAGGATATTCCAAAACATGCATCCTGTTTGCAGCAAGGCATTAAAGTAAAACTGCAAAAAATGTGGCAAAGAAACAAAAATGTTGTCCTGAATACACAGTGTTATTATGTTTGGGGCAAATCCAATGCAACACATCACTGCGTATCACTCTTCATATTTTCAAGCATGGTGGGGGCTGCATCATGTTATGGGTATGCTTGTCATCGTCAAAGACTAGGGAGTTTTTTTGGCTAAAAATACACGGAATAGAGATAAGCACAGGCAAAATCCTAGTGGAAAACCTGGTTCAGTCTGCTTTCGAACAGACACTGGGAGACAAATTCACCTTTCAGCAGGATAACCTTAAACACAAAGCCAAATATACACTAAAGTTGCTTACCAAGATGACATTGAATGTTGCTGAGTGGTCTAGTTTATTTAAATCAGCTTGAAAATCTATGGCAAGACATAAAAATTGCTAGCAATGATCAACAACCAACTTCACAGAGCTTGAAAAATGTTTAAAATAAAAAATGTGAGGTGGTTAATATCACCACTCTTAAATATCAAATGTTATTGGTCTCATACACATATTTAGCAGATGTAATTACGGGTGTAGCAAAATGCTTGTTCCTAGCTCCAAAAGTGCAGTAGTATCTAACAATTCACAGCAATACACACATCTAAAAGTAAAAGAATGGAATTAAGAAATATATAAATATTAGGACAAGCAGCACAGGTGAAACACCTTAAGGCATCCCCCCACTTTTCTGATTCAGAGGGTTTGGGTTAAATGCGGAAGACACATTTCAGTTGAATGCATTGTTGTACAACTGACTAGGTATCCCCCTTCTCCCTTTCAACCCCTGTAACACAGTTCAACCCCCCAGTAACCAAGCTGTCAGAGCAGCAGTCCCTTAAAATGCATGAGCTGAGGCACACTCCAACATTTTTGTAGATTCAAATGGGGGGTAAACTGTATCAAAAGAAAGTTGTGTATTACGTCTTTAGGAGCATATCTCTTGTGAAAATAGCAAAAATAGTCCCAATACAAAGATCCACCAGCATATTTTACAGTAGATATGGGTTTCTGTTATGCATTCTCATTTTGACGTCAAACCCAACTCTAGTGTGCTTCGCCAAAGACCTCTGGTTTCATGGATGTTTGATGTTATGGGGCTTTTTTTCTTCTTCTGTTCCTGGGGCCCTTGTTAAGGCCAACGGGATAATGTACCGTGGCAAGAAAAAGTATGTGAACCCTTTGGAATTACCTGGATTTCTGTGTAGATTGTCTATTTTTGTGTCTGACCAAACAAAAACTAATAACACACAAATTCTTTCATTTTTCTTGTCTATATTGAATACATAATTTAAACATTCACAGTGTAGGTTGGAAAAAGTAGGTTAACCTTTAGGCTAATGAATTTTCCAAAAGATAACGAGTCGAGTCAGCTAACTTGGAGTCCAGTCATTGAGACGAGATTGGATATGTTGGTTAGAGCTGCCCTGCCCTATAAAAAAATCTCAATTTGAGTTTGCTATTCACAAGAAGCATTGCCTGATGTGAACCATTCCTCGAACAAAAGAGATCTCAGAAGATCAAGAATTGTTGACTTGCATACAGCTGGAAAGGGTTACAAAAGTTTCCCTAAAAGCCCACGGTAAGACAAATTGTCTATAAATGGTCTAAGATCCCTCTCATTGTGTTCTATAATCTCATAAAACACTTTAGAAGAAGGCTCAGTACCCTTATCCTCTCAAGGTGAGGTATTGAAACGAGATAAAGTTACCAAATCTCTCTGAGCAATGATAAGCATAAAATAATAATAATCCCCATTTTTATGGAGCATACAATATTTGAATTATTTATTGTATACATTTTTGCTAATCTTTATCAAGGTTGTCAATAATTTAGGACCCCACGATATATATTGTTATTATTAAGTAAATGTTGCTGTCCCTCCCTGTGTACAGCCGGGACTGTCCCATATTCTACATGAGGAAGAAGGTGCAGAAAGACCTGGATGATCAGGAGAAGCTGGTGTCTCGCTTTGGATGGTGAAAGGCAGACCCAACAGACTCCATATTAACCGGCTCCCCTCTCTCCCGACTCCCCCTCTTTCCCTCTCCTGGAAAGGATTCGTAATGTATTTTCTTTAAATATGAATCTAAATAAATGGCATTTTTTGTAGTAATGTGTCTTGTCATTGTTGTCTGTCTACAGTCTAGAATACCTCCGTTGCATTGAACCAAAAGTATGGTGCTGGATGTTGTAATACAGTTGAAGTTGGAAGTTTATATACATCTTAGCCAAATAATACATTTAAACTCAGTTTTTCACAATTCCTGACATTTAATCCTAGTAAAAATTCCTGGTCTTAGGTCATTTAGGATCACCATTTTATTTTAAGAATGTGAAATGTCAGAATAATAGTAGAGAATTATTTATTTCCGCTTTTCTTTCATCGCATTCCCAGTGGGTCAGAAGTGAAAAAGCATGTGTGAGCAAGGAGGCCTACAAACCTGACTCAGTTACACCAGCTCTGTCAGGAGGAATGGGCCAAAGTTTACATACACTCAATTAGTATTTAGTGCATTGCCTTTAAATTGTTTAACTTGGGTCAAATTTTGGCCCATTCCTCCTGACAGAGCTGGTGTAACTGAGTCAGGTTTGTAGGCCTCCTTGCTCACACATGCTTTTTCAGTTCTGCCCACAAATTATCTATAGGATTGAGGTCAGGGCTTTGTTGTCCTTAAGCCATTTTGCCACAACTTTGTCCATTTTGGAAGACCCATTTGTGACCAAGCTTTAACTTCCTGGCTGATGTCTTGAGATGCTGTTTCAATATATCTACATAATGTTCCTTCCTCATGATGCCATCTATTTTGTGAAGTGCACCAGTCCTTCCTGCAGCAAAGCACTCCCACAACATGATGCTGCCACCCCCGTTCTTCACGGTTGGGATGGTTTTCTTCGGCTTGCAAGCCTCCCCCTTTTTCCTCCAAACATAACGATGGTCATTATGGCCAAACAGTTCTATTTTTGTTTCATCAGACCAGAGGACATTTCTACAAAAAGTATGATCTTTGTCCCCATGCGCAGTTGCGAACCGTAGTCTGGCTTTTTTATGACCTGTTTTGGAGCAGTGGCTTCTTCCTTGCTGAGTGGCCTTTCAGGTTATGTCGATATAGGACTTGTTTTACTGTGGGTATAGATACTTTGTACCTGTTTCCTCCAGCATCTTCACAAGGTCCTTTTGCTGCTGTTCTTGGATTGATTTGCACTTTTCGCACCAAAGTACGTTCATCTCTAGGAGACAGAATGCGTCTCCTTCCTGAGCGGTATGACAGCTGTGTGGTCCCATGGTGTTTATACTTGCCTACTATTGTTCGAACAGATGAACGTGGTACCTTCAGGCGTTTTGGAAATTGCTCCCAATGATTAACCAGACTTGTGGAGGTCTACAATTTTTTTTCTGAGGTCTTGGCTGATTTCTTTTGATTTTCCCATGATGTCAAGCAGAGAGGCACTGGGTTTGAAGGTAGGCCTTGAAATACATCTGCAGGTACACCTCCACTTGACTCAAATTATGTAAATTAGCTTATCAGAAGCTTCTAAAGCCATGACATAATTTTCTGGAATTTTCCAATCTGCTTAAAGGCACAATCAATTTAGTCTAAACTTCTGACTCACTGGAATTGAGAGATTATTTCACTGTCTGTAAACAATTGTTGGAAAAATTACTTGTCATGCACAAAGTAGGTGTCCTAATCGACTTGCCAAAACTATAGTTTGTTAACAAGAAATGTGTGGAGTGGTTGAAAAACGAGTTTTAATGACTCCAACCTAAGTGTATGGAAACTTACGACTTCAACTGTATGTTGAGTACTAAAAGTTGTGTAGTGGGTATTTTACGATAACCAATGCAAAGCAGCAGTTATTTTTTACTATACACTTCTAATAGGCTACATTCCCATGCCATGTGTTAATATAGACTAGGGCCTGTATTTATGAAGCATCTCTGTAGGAGTTCTGGTCTAGGATAGGGCTTGCAAAGGGAGGCTATGTTACTGGGAACTTTCTACATTTCCCAGTAAACTACCAGAATTGTAGTATATTTTAAGAATATGTAATTGGGCTCCTGAGTGGCGCAGCGGTCTAAGGCACTGCATTGGCGACATTACAGTCCCTGGTTCGAATCCAGGCTGAATCACATCTGGCCGTAATTGGGAGTACTGAAAGGCGGCGCACAATTGGCCCAGCGTCGTCGGGGTTTGGCCTGGGTAGTATTTGTTCTTAACTGACTTGACTAGTTAGAGGTAAAAAAAATTAAATAGGGTCCACAGTTATTAGCCACCGGATTGTGATACAGCCTGGAATTGAACCAGGATCTGTATTGACGCCTCTAGCACCACTCGGAAACCCATAGTAATAATGCGATAATACTGGACGTATTTTTTTGTTAAACCGCTTATCAAAAAGCTGATAGTAGTATTTCCAATGAAATGTCAAACATGCTAATTGCTATCCTGTTAGCTAACATTTTTACAACACCAATCACAGGATAACACTGTTGAAGGTAATATGTTGAATATGCCGATAATACAGGTCTCTCCAGATGTTTGATCGGGTTCAAGCCACACAAGGACATTTAGAAACATCCTGAAACTGTCCAGTATTTGTCCAGTAATTTTTGCCCTTCCCCCTTCTTGTCCTCCGATTTGATTTCTGATGTCCCTGCCTGGTCCCTCCGTGTTGTCTACCTGTAAGCACAACAGATACCCAGGTCAGAAGGAGGCTTATAGCCATAGTGTTAACATGAAGGAAGGCTGATCACCACAGATACCCAGGTCAGAAGGAGGCTTATAGCCATAGTGTTAACATGAAGGAAGGCAGATCACTAAGAAACAGACAAATGCAGAAGGTGAATAATGAGACAGAGAAGACAGCTCTTGTTGGCGTGGATGCTCAGTGGATGCTAGAGGTCTGGGGTCACGCGGCGTTCAACGTCGCTCTCGGACGAGCGGTCCTGTGAGGAAGAGCCATGCATGTCAGGTGACTGTTGCAGCTGTCAGTACATGTTTAGAAAGGAATGAAACTGCTATTTTACTTGAGTGGAATATTTCAAATCAAAATGTATTTGTCACATGCACCAAATACAACCGGTGTAGACCTTACAGTGAAATGCTTACTTACAAGCTGTTAACCAACAATGCAGTTCAGAAAAAGAATTTAAAAAATATTTACTAAAGTAAAAAGGAAGTAACACAATAAAATAACGACGCTATATACAGGGGGTACCGGTATCGAGTCAATGTGCGGGGGTACAGGTTAGTCAAGGTTGAGGTAATATGTAGGTAGGGGTAAAGTGACTATGCATAGACAATAAACAGCTAGTAGCAGGAGTGTGTAAAAAATTTTTATAAAACACGGGGGGTCAATGCAAGTAGTCCAGGTAGCCATTTGATTAGCTGTTCAGCAGTCTTATGGCTTTGGGGTAGAAGCTGTTAAGGAGCCTGTCAGACCTAAACTTGGCGCTTAGATACCGTTTGCCATGCAGGTAGCAGGGAGAACAGTCTATGACTAGGGTGGCCTGTCTGACCATTTTTATGGTCTTCCTCTGGTATATAGATGTCCTGGATGGCAGGAATCTTGGCCCCAGTGATGTACTGGGTGGTACGCACTACCCTCTGTAGTGCCGTGCGGTCGAATGCTGAGCAGTTGCAATACCAGGCGCTGATGCAACCAGTCAGGATGCTCTTGATGGTGCAGCTGTAAAACCTTCTGAGGACCCATGCCAAATCTTTTCAGTCTCCTGAGGGGGAGTAGGTTTTGTCGTGCCCTCTTTACGACTGTCTTGGTGTGCTTGGACCATAATAGTTTGTTGGTGATTTGGACACCAAGGAACTTGAAGCTCTCGACCTGCTCCACTACAGCCCCGTCGATGTCAAGGGGGGCATGCTCAGCCCTCCTTTTCCTGTAGTCCCCGATCATCTCCTTTGTCTTGATCATGTTGAGGGAGCTGTTTTTGTCCTGGAACCACACTGCCAGGAGTCTGACCTCCTCCCTATACTCATTGGTGTTCAGGCCTACCTTGGGCTGTTACGGTCACCGTATTACCACCACACCGGCGGTCACGAGTCATGATGGCAGTCAAATTCCACCTGACCGTTTAGTCATGATAATTAGGCTTCTTCAGCTCTGATGCTGCTGATGGTCATTAATAGCCTACCAAACTTGCTAACTGCCTGGAACTCAGCACTCAATTTGCCCTCTAATCACTCTGTCAACAATGCAATCTTAAATCTAATCAAACACTTTGAGTGCCCTTGATGTTTCTACAACTTGATTGGAGTCCACCAGTGGTAAATTCAATTGATTGGACATTATTTGGAAAGGCACGCACCTGTCTACAGAAGGTCCCACAGTTGACAGTGCGTGTCTGAGCAAAAACCAAGCCATGAGGTTGAAGGAATTTTCCGTTGAGCTCTGAGACATGATTGTGTCGGCACAGATCTGGGGAAGGGTACCAAAACAATTCTGCAGCATTGAAGGTCCCCAAGAACACAGGGGCCTCCATAATTCTTAAATGGAAGAAGTTTGGAACCACCAAGACTCTTCCTAGAGCTGGCTGCCCGGCCAAACGGAGCAATCGGGGGAGAAGGGCCTTGGTCAGGGAGGTGACCAAGCACCCGATGGTCACTCTGACAGAGCTCTAGAGTTCATCTGTGGAGATGGGAGAACCTTCCAGAAGGACAACCATCTCTGCAGCACTCCACCAATCAGACCTTCATGGTAGAGTGGCCAGATGGAAGCCAAACCTCAAATCAAAATCAAGTCAAATTTTATATGTCACATACACGTGTTTAGCAGATGTTATTGAGGGTGTAGTGAAATGCTTGTGCTTCTAGTTCTGACAGTGCAGCAATATCTAGCAATGTCCCAACAAATACCTAATACACACAAATCTAAGTAAAGGAATGGAATTAAGAATATATAAATATATGGACGAGCAATGTCAGAGTAGCAGACTGAGATACAGTAGATACTTATGAGATGAGTAATGTAAGATATGTAAACATTAGTAAAGTGACTAGTGTTCCATTTATTAAAGTGGCCAATGATTTCAAGTCTGTGTATGTAGGCTGCAGCCTCTCTGTGCTAGTGATAGCTGTTTAACAGTGATGGCCTTGAGATAGAAGCTATTTTTCAGTCTTGGTCCCAGCATTGATGCACCTGTACTGACCTCGCCTTCTAGACGATAGCGGTGTGAACAGGCAGTGGCTCGGGTGGTTGTTGCCCATGCCTGTGGTGGTTTAGGTGTCCTGGAGGGCAGGTAGTTTGCCCCCGGTGATGCGTTGTGCAGATCTCACTACCCTCTGGAGAGCCCTGCGGTTGTGGGTGGTGCAGTTGCCGTACTAGACTGTGATACACCCCGACAGGATGCTCTCGACTGTGCATCTATAAAAATGTCTTCAGCCTCCTGAGGTTGAAGAGGCGTTGTTGCGCTTTCTTCACCACACTGTCTGTGTGGGTGGACCATTTCAATTTGTCGGTGATATGTACGCCGAGGAACTTAACTTTCCACCTTCTCCACTGGTGTCAAATCTCTGGCCACTTAAATAAACGGACTGAAGAAATTTGGCTTGTCATCTAAAACACACACAAACCTTCACAGATGCACAATCGAGAGCATCCTGTCGGGCTGTATCACCACCTGGTACGGCAATTTCACCGCCCTCAACCGCAAGGCTCTCCAGAGGGTAGTGAGGTCTGCACAACGCATCACCGGGGGCAAACTACCTGCCCTCCAGGACACCTACACCGCCCGATGTCACAGGAAGGCCAAAAAGATCATCAAGGACAACAACCACCCGAGCCACTGCCTGTTCACCCCGCTATCATCCAGAAGGCGAGGTCAGTACAGGTGCATCAAAGCTGGGACAGAGAGACTGAAAAACTTCTAACTTCACCTGTACTGACCTCGCCTACACAGACTATCTCAAGGCCATCAGACTGTTAAACAGCCATCACTAACATAGAAAGGCTGCTGTCAACATAGACTCAAATCTCTGGCCACTTAAATAAACGGACTTAAAAAGGTATCACTAGTCACTTTAAATAACGTTTACATAGAGGTGTCACTTTAACGCCACTTTATAATGTTTACATACCCTACATTACTCATATCATCTGTATATACTGTATTCTACACCATCTACTGCATCTGGCCTATGCCGCACGCCATCGCTCATCCATATATTTATATGTACATATTCTTATTCATCCATTTACATTTGTGTGTGTATAAGGTAGTTGTTGTGGGATTGTTAGATTACTTGTTAGATACTACTGCATAGTCGGAACTAGAAGCACAAGCATTTCGCTACACTTGCATTAGCATCTGCTAACCATGTGTATGTGACCAATAAAATGTGATTCTGTTTCCTGAAGTCCGTGATAGTTTTTTTGACGTTGAGTGAGAGTCACACCCTGATCTTTTTCACCTGTCTTTGTGATTGGATCCACCCCCCTCCAGGTGTTGCCCATCTTCCCTATTATCCCCAGTGTATTTATACCTGTGTTGCCAGTTCCTTTCGTCATCTACAAGTCCCTGCTAGGTAAAGCCCCGCCTTATCTCAGCTCGCTGGTAACCATAGCAGCACCCACCCGTAGCACTCGCTCCAGCAGGTATATCTCACTGGCCACCCCCAAAGCCAATTCCTCTTTTGGCCGCCTTTCCTTCCAGTTCTCTGCTGCCAATGACTGGAACGAACTACAAAAATCGTTGAAACTGGAGACACTTATCTCCCTCACTAGTTTCAAGCACCAGCTGTCAGAGCAGCTCACAGATCACTGCACCTGTACATAGCCCAACCAACTACCTCATCCCCTACCATAGTCATTTATTTATCTTGCTCCTTTGCACCCCAGTATTTTTACTTTGCAAATTCATCTTCTGCACATTTACCATTCCAGTGTTAAATTTCTATACTGTAGTTACTTTGCCACCATGGCCTATTTATTGCCTTATGTTCCTTATCCTACCTCATTTGCACACATTGTATATAGATTTGTTTTTTTTCCTACTGTATTATTGACTGTATGTTTGTTTCACTCCATGTGTAACTCTGTGTTGTTGTATGTGTTGAACTGCTTTGCTTTATCTTGGCCAGGTCGCAGTAAATGAGAACTTGTTCTCAACTAGCCTACCTGGTTAAATAAAGGTGAAAAAAAAAAAATAATCAAGCCTACCAGTGTTTTGCCCCTTGCTCTGGTCTTTCTCTAAAGTTCCTGTTTTCACGGTTTGGACCATTCTGCCTGCCCTGACCCTGCCTGCCGTTCTGTACCTTGACAAACCATCCTGGATTATTGACCTCTGCCTGCCCCGACCCTGACCCTGCCTGCCTGCCGTTCTGTATCTTGACAAACCATCCTGGATTATTGACCTCTGCCTGCCCCGACCCTGCCTGCCGTTCTGTACCTTGACAAACCATCCTGGATTATTGACCTCTGCCTGCCCCTGACCCTGCCTGCCGTTCTGTACCTTTCGAACTCTGATCTGTGTTACGGACCTCTGCCTCCCCTTGACCTGTCGTTTTTACCTGCCCCCTGTTTTTGTAATAAACTTTTGTTACTTACGCTGTCTGCATCTGGGTCTACTCCTGAAAAGTGATAGAGGTTATTTTCCTGGCACCACTCCACCAGGGCCCCCACCTCCTCCCTGTAGGCTGTCTTGTCATTGTTGGTAATCAGGCCTACTACTGTTGTGTCGTCTGCAAACTTGATGATTGAGTTGGAGACGTGTGGCCATGCGGTCATGGGTGAACAGGGAGTACAGGAGGGGGCTGAGCACGCACCCTTGTGGGGGCCCCAGTGTTGACGATCAGCAAAGTGAAAGCCTACCTTCACCACCTGGGGTTGGCCTGTCAGGAAGTCCAGGACCCAAGGCTTCGAGCCTAATGATGAGCTTGGAGGGTACTATGGTGTTGAATGTTGAGCTATAGTCAATGAAAATCATTCTTACGTAGGTATTCCTCTTGTCCAGATGGGATAGGGCAGTGCGCAGTAAAAGTCCTCATTAAAAAGGCACTGAAGGACTCTCAGACCATGAGAAACAAGATTCTCTGGTCTGATGAAACCAAGATTGAACTCTTTGGCCTGAAAGCCAAGCATCACGCCTGGAGGAAACCTGGCACCTTCCCTACGATGAAGCATGGTGGTGGCAGCAACATGCTGTGGAGATGTTTTTCAGCGGCAGGGACAGGGAGACTAGTCAGGGTGGCAAAGATGAAAGGATCAAAGTACAGAGAGATCCTTGATGAAAACGTGCTCCAGAGCGCTCAGGACCTCAGACGGGGGTGAAGGTTCACCTTCAACAGGACAACGATCCTAAGCACACAGCCAATACAACGCAGGAGTAGCTTCGGGACAAGTCTCTGAAGGTCCTTGAGTGTCCCAGCCAGAGCCCGGACATGAACCCAATCGAACATCTCTGGAGAGACCTGAAAATAGCTGTGCAGCAATGCTCCCCATCCAACCTGACAGAGCTCGAGAGGATCTCCAGAGAAGAATGGGAGAAACTCCCCAAATACAAGTGTGCCAAGCTTGTAGCGTCATGCCGATGCTGTAATTGCTGCCAAAGGTGCTTCAACAAAGTACTGAGTAAACGGTCTGAATACTTATCGAAATGTGATATCAGTTTATTTTATTTTATAAATTAGCAAAAATGTCTAAACCTGTTTTTGCTTTGTCAGTATGGGGTATTGTGTGTAGATTGTTGAGGAAATGTTGTCTTTGATTATTCTTTGTCTTCATTTTGCTGTGGTAGTGCATGGGTTTGTTCCCTGATGGGCCTCTCTTCACACTGTGGGCAGTTCAAATGAACTCGACAGAGGAAGCGAGAGAGTTCAATCACTTTTATTTTACACATTAAACCTTTTTTGAATAGGGAAGTTAACTTTTCTCTCCGTGCGTCTATTTAGGTCCGCTCATACAGGACTAGTAAAGGCTCCGTGGAGAAGAAAATGATGCAATAAAAAACAAACTACTTTTTTGATTTATCAAGGAGGTGCTGCAGTACCCTCTGAACCCTTACATCCCACACTATGGGCCTTACCCTTTTTGTGTGGCACTGCATTGTGCAGCCTTAGAGTCCTCTAGATATTGAACAAAAGATAACACTTGTGACTAAAATACATGACATTCTCCTACAGTTCTGAAGGTGACTTGAGGAATCCTGGCATAAATANAGATGGAGGTAACCCTGTGTCCTCACCCTGCTACTACAACACAAGGCAAAAATCTGACCTCAAATACTTAATCGAAGTCAGTCACTTTAACTATACCTACATGTACATATTACCTCAATTAGCCAAATTAACCGGTGCCTGTATATACCCTCGCTGAATTTGTCTTTTTTACAGTTGTTTTTATTTCTTATCTATTGTTTACCTAATACCTATTTTTTTTTCTTAAAAATTGCATTGTTGGTTAGAGCCTGTAAGTAAGCATTTCACTGTAAGGTCTACCTACACCTGTTGTATTCGGCATACGTGACAAAGAAACTTTGATTTGTTCCCCAGTAGGCCGTCATTGTAAATAAGACTTTGTTCTTATTTGACTTGCCTAGTTAAATAAAGGTTACATTTAAAAAATTATGTCAGGCTTCCTTCCTTCCTGTGCAGACAACGATTTCCCTTTGTTGCTCCTAGACATTTCCACTTCATAATAACAGCATTTACAGTTGACCGGGGCAGCTCTAGCAGGGCAGAAATGACTTGGTGGCATCCTATGACAGTGCTACGTTGAAAGTCACTGAGCTCCTCAGTAAGGATGTCGGGGTGGGGCTGAAATAGGATGCCAGTGTGATTCTCTCGCTTCCTCTTTTCTTCCTACAGTACATGCTCTACGCTTGACTCTGTGCTCCTAAGAATTTTGCGTTTGTCATTTAGTAGACACTCTTAGAGTGATTTACAGTAAGTGAGTGCATTCATTTTTCGTAGGGGTGAGCGAGGTAAGTTGTCAAACTGTTCATACCTCCAACACTAGAGGCACTATCTCAAATCAAATAGCTACTTTGTGTGACTACATGTTCTTTGGTCAACTTCCTGTTCACATGTGGTCAATCTGAAGTGAGCACAAGTTTCTTATTTTTCCCCTTCAATGTAAAAGTTAGGCACTTTACATTTTATGCAACAAAAAAATAGATACGAATGTTCAAAATTACAATTTTGCACTGAGTAGAGGAGACAGTAACGTGTCTTTTGATACTTTAGCTGCAGTCCTATGCTGAGCTAACCTTGAGATTTAGTCAACATTAGCACACATGTCAGTTTGGGAATAGTTGTCTCAATGACCTTGGGGCAAGTCGTCACATGTGACAACTTGCCCCAGTATACATAGACAAAGAATATGCTAAAAAAACATTGTAATCAGCTCTGATAATAGTATTAAATGTTACTGTAAATGGATTATTATATTTACGTATAGTTTAGAGCAGAAGACATATCCCTGGACTTTAAAAGACAGGCTCTGGCATGTGTGTGTCTGTACTAACACACTACATGCCTACCTTATGAGACAGTATATCCACAGACACGCACACTACTTCATACAGTGTAAATAATTTTGTGTGGTGTAATGAATTGCATTGTGGCAACAAGGATAGTAGACAGGGAGGTGGGCGTAATAAGCCTGTAATGAGGAAATGTGTTTTTGAAGGAAGGAAAGAACGATGGTTAGAAATTATACAATTAAGACAGAATGGCAGCACACCACCTGGCATAATGTTAAAGGCAGGTGAATTTGCAGAACATGTCAATCAGGAGTACAGCGAAGGATTTTGACATAAATTACCGTACTCTGACTCGGTATTGTCAAAAGGTTACCAGAGAAGAAGTTGAAAGTCAGACAGCCATGCCAACAGTGGTTGGCTATTCAAAGCCACGGCAGGTTTTTCACCTGATTTGGAGATGCAGCTTGTTCAGTACATTACTAGGTCAGCTGACATTTATTTTGGTCTGTCGCCAAGTGAGGTCAGAAAACTTGCCTACAAGTTTGCTGTTGCACACCAGCTGAAGTTCGTGCCAATGTGGGCAGAAAAAGAAAAGGCCAGCTCGGAGTGGTTTACAGGCTTCTTAAAGCGGCACCCAACGCTGTCGCTGAGAAAGCCAGAGGCAACTAGCCTTGCCAGGGCAAGTAGCTTCAACAGAGAAAATGTTAATGCTTTCTTCGATAATGTAGCAGAAGTGCTACAGAGATATCAATTTGGACCAGGAGACATATGGAATGTTGATGAAACTGGGGTGACCACTGTACATAAACCTGACAAAGTGGTGGGCAGATGTGGATTCAAACAAGTAGCGTCACTGACAGTATACCTCCATAGTTTATTTTCCCCTGTGTCTGCTTCCGTGATCATTTCCTGATCAATGGGCCACCTGGCAGCAAAGGAGGGGCAAATCCCTCTGGGTGGATGAAGGATGTGCACTTTGTTGACTTCCTGAAAAATTTTGTTGAGCATACAAAGTGCTCAAAGGAGAAGCCCTGTTCACTCCTTTTGGACAACCACGAGTCTCACCTGTTAATTGATGGACTCAATTATGCAAAAGAAAATGGCAATTATGCTGTCATTCCCACCCCATTGCTCTCATCGGCTTCAACCCTTAGACAGGTCTGTCTACGGGCCGCTAAAGAGGCACATCAACACAGCGTGTGATGCCTGGATGAGGAGCAATCCCGGGAAGACAATATAAATGTATGACTCCTGGGATTGTGGCAATCGCCTATCCTCTGGCTGCAACCCCCTTGAACATTCAGGCTGGCTTTAGGGTGGCTGGGGTACAACCTTACAACAGGGATGTATTTCTGGAAACCGAGTTTGCTCCATCCTACGTTACAGATCTCCCCATTCAGAACCCAACCCTGCCAGGCCCCAGCACCATTCCAGCCCTGCCTAGCACGAGCTCAGACACAGACGTGCCCAGTTCTTATGCTAGCACCAGCTCACCCATTCCCAGCAATGCCATTGCTGACAGCAGACTACCAACTCCAGAGGACATCCGGCCATATCCAAAAGCTGGCCCCCGAAAACCAGCTTGCAAAGGAAGAAAATGGAGCAAAACAGCAATTCTAACTGACACACCAATTGAAGCAGGCACTAGAAATGGAGAAGAATAAGGCACAATCTAGCAAAAGGCTGTTTCTTAAGAAAGGGAAGCAAGGGGGAATCAAAATCTGGATCTGCAAAGAACAAAAAGACAGCTAAAAAAGGAAATCGTAGAAGAGTCATCATCAGATGAAGAGGAGTGCACCTGCCTCATCTGTGTGGAGCCATTTTCAAATGGCCTTCCAACTGAGAATTGGCTGAAGTGTGTGAGATGCAACAAATGGGCCCATGCTTGCACCTCAGGCCAGGCAGTTTGTGTGCCAGAACTGTGACTCTGAAGATGAGTCTGATTAGTCAGATATGGATGTACATCATATAGGCTGTTACAAAACCGTGCATTAGTGTGTTTAAACACCACGTCTGTTTTGTTAAGACTTTAAACATTTAAAGCAAGTTATCTGCAGCATTACATTCCATACCGATTCCAACAATTACCGTGGACCTGTGCATGCCAGAGAACGTTCGATTTCAAAGTTCAAAGTCAAGTGGTTGTGCCACTTAATTAATGTGTGCTCTGACACCATTATTGTTTTGATTGAAAGGCATGATTTGTCAGATTATCTAGGCATGATTGTTTTTATTTTGAGTTCTTTAATGAAGTCGAATTTGGTTTTGAATTTGAAATTAAAATCAATATTCACAATTAATGACTTGTACTTATTTGTTGATAATCCAATGTGACAATTTACCCGACAGAGTGACAATTTACCCGCTGATGGGGCAAATTGTCACAAGTACTTACTGTAATAAGATATGAAGATGAATACAAAATATGTGCCCAATACGTCCTTCTTTCATTGGGTATGACATGTATACCATTGTGCCCAGTAAATGTTAGACAGCGTGAAAATTGTGACAATATACCTCGCTCTCCCCTACTTGATTATTTTTTGTACTGGTCCCCGGTGGGAGTCGAACCCATTAACCTTGGCGTTGCAAGTACCAAGCGCCAACTGAGCCACACGGGACTAGCATCTTTGGGAATGTATCAATCATGCGTTGGTAAAACAGTGTCTGTAATAAACCGTGGGATAATTTCCACCAAGTCTGAGATTTATCAAAATAAACATTTGCTTGATAGAGTGCCTCAAAATTCAAAAGGCACTCGCACATCTGAGCAATATTTTGCAGGTGCATGGTAACAATTGCACAAGATGAGGGGGAAAAAGAAACCGCACACTGCTCTTGATAGTATCACCGATCTTTAATAAGCTTTACTTATCGGCCTCACCGCCTTCTTCAGAGCTTTTTTTAATTCTCTCTTTTACGCCCTCTTCCAAATGGTAGCTATAAATGCAGATGATGCGCACAGTGCAACAATATGACTAAGTGTGAATATTTCTGCCACCCACATACAGGAAAACGGTTCCAAATAAAATGACATTGTTACCTGCTCCACCATCCATGTTATCTACATGATTAAATGTCCATGTCGGCTGTGCTATGTAGGTAAAACCTCTCGTTCTCTCAAACAGAGAATCAGTGAACATAAAGGTCCAATCAGGAGAAACGACAGGATTATCCAGTCGCAGTACATTTGAATGACCTAAAACATTTTTTTTTAGATTGTGTGGCATAGAGAAAGTTAAGATATCAGACAGGGGAGGTGATGTAAATGATACTCTGATTAAAAGAGAAGGTTTTGGGATTTTCACCCTCCAGACATTATTTCCTGAAGGTCTTAATGATGAAATGCCTATGTATGTTATGTATGTAAATGTAAACATGAATTATGCCCTTATTTCAGATTACTCTGACGTTGTACCCAATGATTTATGAAAACGTGCTCAATAGGTCGATGTCCTCATTGTGGTTTTACAGACGTGTTTAATACGTCTTTACCCACTTTATTCGAATAATTATGAAATGTATATTGGTATATTTGGTAGCATTTATTTGTTTTTCCTTCACCTCCAACCCCTTTCGATGCGTGGAACGGATGTGGGTGTGGCTAGGTCTACATAAGGGTGCAAACTGGACAGTTCTCTCAATCTCTTCATTCAAAGACTCAATCATGGACACTCTTACTGCCAGTTGTGGCTGCTTTGCGTGATTATAGTTGTCTCTACCTTCTTGCCCTTTGTGCTGTTGTCTGTTCCCATTAATGTTTGTGCCATGTTTTGTGCTGCTACCATGTTGTGTTGCTACTATGTTGTTGTCATGTTGTGTTGCTACCATGCCGTGTTGTCATGTGTTGCTGCAGTGCTATGTTGTCTTAGGTCTCTCTTTATGTAGTGTTGTCTCTCTTGTTGTGATGTGTGTTTTGTCGTATTTACATTGTATACATTATTATTTTTTAATCCCAGGCCCCGGTCCCCGCAGGAGGCCTTTTTCCGTTTGGTAGGCCGTCATTGTAAATAAGAATTTGTTCTTAACTGACTTTCCTAGTTAAATGAAGGTTATAAAAATAAATAGTACCGGTAAAACGTGAGCCAATCACAATTAATTCATGTCCAAACAAGGATAGGCTATTACTACATCATTAATTAACATGACTGGAAACCGGGTGGTATACGCTCCAAATTGCGTTGTGGTTTGAGGAGAACACATACATTTTGTCAAGGCGGAGATGAGTGACGGAGACAATCACGGACAAGGCGGAGATGAGTGGCGGAGACCGAGGCACGGGTGGACAACAGTGGACGCATCAAATCAGGCTACAAGTGTAAACCTAGACAATCGCAGAATGTCATTACAGTACACGAAGGTGTTTTGTAACAGATGCCTATTTCAATTAATCTTTACTCTACTTCCTCCACGGTCACACCCTCACACTACAGTCAATTTATCATAGAAGGTAAGGATATTCCCTTAATTACAATAGATTAGTTTTGGAGTAACATCTGGCGTAAATCTTTGTTGAACCTACTATTTCTGGTGGAACAAAGTAAAGTGTACTTGACAATTTATCAAACTGGAATGGCACGCTATATAAAGCCTTTGTTTAAAGTGGGACCCTAATATGTTCTCATGAGTTAACTCATGTTCCATAGATTGAGACTTGAGAGAACGAAATGGGGTGCATTTGCTTCAAAGGGAGTAGAGAAGATGGGGACACAACCACGTTCTCCGACAGTCTCATTGATGGAGAAATGCCCTGTCAACAAAGGTGAGACCGATTTCGATTAAATGTTTGAGGTCAGAGTTGTCTTTTAGAAATTATAAATTTCCCCAAACGATTTAAGTGAGTGGGCACATGCAGCTATTCTGTGTTGAGCGGTTAACAAAGAAATATGTCCTCCTATATGCTTCATTTAGAGTTACGTATGCAACTTTAGTTGTGATGGAAATGTTTGCCTACATGTTTTGAGGTCTAATACAGTAAGGCTGCATGATGCGACGAATGTTGTGCAGTCTCGAATTCACATTTTGACATGCATTTTAGAATATTGTCACGCTATATATTCTCAATTTAATCTGGCCTACTAATGTGTATATACTGTTTTATTTAGAATGGCCGAAAAAAACAAGCTTTTTTTTGTTGCGCAACGGTGATGTGCCTTTCAGGGGGGAGGGATTGTTCAGGGTTTTTTATTTACTCTATACTTCCTCCACGGTCACACCCTCAACAGTCTTTCACACTACAGTCAATTTATCATAGAAGGTAAGGATCTTCCCTTAATAATTACAATAGATTAGTTTAGTAACATCTGGGGTAAATCTTTGTTGAACCTACTATTTCTGGTGGAACAAAGTAAAGTGTACTTGACAATTTATCAAACTGGAATGGCACGCTATATAAAGCCTTTGTTTAAAGTGGGACCCTAATATGTTCTCATGAGTTAACTCATGTTCCATAGATTGAGACTTGAGAGAAAGAAATGGGGTGCATTTGCTTCAAAGGGAGGAGAGAAGATGGGGACACAACCACGTTCTCCAACAGTCTCATTGATGGAGAAATGCCCTGTCAACAAAGGTGAGACCGATTTCAATTAAATGTTTGAGGTCAGAGTTTTGTCTTGTATTTTAGTACCAGGGTAAGGACACAGGGTTACCTCTATCTCCCTCTGTCTCTCTCCCCCTGCACAGACCAACCTACAATCCCCAGTCTACCTTCACAGCGCAGGATGGAAGCATGGTAATTGCCCCAGCGATCAACTCCACAGTAGGACGTGACCTCAACTTCAACATTTTTGCAGTTCCACTGTCTTCCACTGTCTATAAATGGATGTCTATAAGTGCAGTATCGAAGAGCCCTCACTGCTGCTCGATCATCCTATTTTTCCAAGTTAATTGAGGAAAATAAGAATAATCCAACATTTATTTTTGATACTGTCGCAAAGCTAACTAAAAATCTTTCGGGATTTACAGTGATTACCTAATTTATAATAAAGTAGGCCTAATTTGGTGTTTTAGGATTTTTAAAAATATAACATTTTTCCTTTATCAACTTACAGTATAGGCAATCGTGCAAGTTGGATGATGCATTGTATGTAGCCTACATTCTAAAATTATTTTACACAATAGGCTTCATGTTGGTATCAACTTTAATTCAGAAATTATAGCTTAAAACTTCTAAATGTGGAGTATGCATAACTAATTTTTGCTATCGTTCTTTCTTTACATCCGTTATTAGACAGTGGCAACGCGGAACACTAATTAAACCGACACATTTACTAGAGGGACATGGTCTTTTGCCTGCAATGCAGTGAAGAAAACGATATGACAACAATAACGTCTAATGTAACTGGCCCCTCTAACAGTACAACTGGCCCCAGCTTGGCCCCCCCCAGTTGAAATGGTCTAGAACTGCCACTGGTGATTACATCATTATATTCTGACCCATAAGAGCGGCAGTTCGGGGCAAGGTTAGGGTTAAAATAAGCATGGCTGACAAATGCACCCAAATGTATATTTCTCTTGTGTACTTCCTCTTTTTTAAATCCCTATTTTGTGTATCACGCGTCATAGTGTGTTGGCCCGTTGTACTAAGTTCTAATCAATAGCCTAGACTGTGTTTTTGTGTATGTATGTTTTATTATCATTTTAGCTTCCTAGTAAATAAATCATCAACTAAAATTGGTGTGGTACGGACTCATTGGTGGGACTTGGGTTTGTGCAGATTCCCAGATTATGCGACGTTTAGAATGAGACTGTAGAGGAAATTGATTAATTAGTGACTGTTGTAAAATCAATATTCTGATATTCTTTGAGTTCATTTGGGAAATAGAAACCCAATAATGGTGCCCTGGGTTAAATATAAGATCTAATTTGATTGTCATATACACGTATTTAGCAGATGTTATTGCGGATGTAGTGAAATGCTTGTGTTCCTAGCTCCAACAGTGAATTTGTATTTTTATTTGGCTATATATTTAACCAGTATCTAACAATACACACAAATCTAAAAGTAAAATAATGGAATTAAGAAATATATAAATATAAGGATGAGCAGCACAGGTGAAACATCTTCATACCCCTGAAACACAGTTCAACCCCCCAGTAACCAAGCTGTCAGAGCAGCAGTCCCTTAAAATGCATGAGCTGAGGCACACTCCAACATTTTTGTAGGTTCTGATGAGGGGTAAACTGTATCAAAAGAAGTGCACACTAGACACAGTACCAGTCAAAAGTTGGCACACCTACTCATTCCAGGGTTTCTTTATTTTGACTATTTTCTACATTGTAGAATAATAGTGAAGACATCAAAACTACGAAACACATATGGAATCATGTAGTAACCAAAACTGTGTTATAACAATTCAAAATATATTTGATATCTGAGATTCCGCAAAGTAGCCACCCTTTGCCTTAATGACTTAACTAACTTGCCTAATTAAATAAAGGTGTAAAAAAATTATATATTTTTTTAAACACTTTGCACACGCTTGGCATTCTCTCAACCAGCTTCATGACGAATGCTTTTCCAACAGTCTTGAAGGAGTTCCCACATATGCTGAGCACTTTTTGGCTGCTTTTCCTATTGTGAAAATAGCAAAATAATCCGATAACATCAAAGATCCACCACCATATTTTACAGTAGGCATGGGGTTATTTTCTGTTCATGCATTCTCATTTCAACGCCAAACCCACCCCTAGTGTGCATGGCCAAAGAACTATGTTTTCATGGATATTTGATGTTAGCAATGTTTGAAGTTACTTAATTGGCCACAAAATCAACATCTTGCAATAGCCATCTCAATCTCCAGACTTCAAACCTATTTCAAAACCTGTGGTTTGAATTGAAGGGGCAGTCCTTAAGCACAGACGAAGGATATCACAGATCTGGAAGAATTCTGTATGGGGAAATGGTCTAAGATCCTTCCAAATGTGTTTTCAAACTCATAAAACCTTTTTTTAAAAAGGCTCAGTACCCTTAACCTTGCAAGGTGAGATATTGAAAGGTATTGAAAACAGGAGAGAAAAAAAATGTATTACTTTAACAATATAATTCCCCATTTTTTGGAGCATACAATGTAGCTCAGTATTTTCTAATCTTTATCAAAGTTGTCAATAATTTAGGACCCCACGATATATATTATATTGTTATTAAGTAAATGTTGCTGTCCCTCCCTGTGTCCAGCCGGGACTGTCCCATATTCTACATGAGGAAGAAGTTACAGAAAGACCTGGATGATCAGGAGAAGCTGGTGTCTCGCTTTGGATGGTGAGAGCCAGACCCAACAGACTCCATATTCACCGGCTCCCCTTTCCCTCACCCTTTAGCTCTCTCACTCGCTCTCCTGAAAAGGATTTGGTCTTCTTGTAGGAATTATACATGTTAAACTATTTTCTTGAAATATGAATCTAAATAAATGGCATCTTTTTGTAGAAATGTGTCGTCATTGTTGTCTGTCTTCAGTTTAGAAGACCTCAGTTGCATTGAACTAAAAGTATGGTAGTGGATTTTGTAATATGTCAAGTACTAAAAGTTGTGTAGCGTGCATTTTACGATAACCAATGCAAAGCAGCAGTTATTTTTTACTGTACACTTCTAATAGGCTACATTCCCATGCCATGTGTTAATATAGACTAGGGCCTGTACTTATGAAGCATCTCCGTAGGACTTCTGGTCTAGGATAGGGCTTGCAAAGGGAGGCTATGTTACTGGGAACTTTCTACGTTTCCCAGTAAATTACCAGAATGTTGGTATCTTTTAAGAATGATATGTAATCTATCACAAGACATCTAGTGGCCCTTTGTGGCCTCACACTTCAACTATATGATTTTCAAATAAAAGGGCAAAGCTGTAACACATCCTAAATATAAACCAGAAATGTACTAAATACCATTGGCGTTTAATGAGGGTTTTAGCATTAAATATCCTTTATAGTTTTTATTACACCCATTTGACTATGTCAGTACGTATTTTTGGTCAATATTTTGGCGTCAAATTGGTGGCAGTTGTGAAAAAAAAGTAAATAGTTGGAGTTGCAGAAATAATTTAAAATAATGTCATTTTTGATTAGACACTTTTTGAATTAGGCCATTTTCTCTTGAACCATGTGGTCCATCTACTAGAAACTCGTGGACCATATGGACACTTCAGTCTCCCCTGTTTTCTCACTGGCAGCTGTAAGCAGCTGTATTGTCAAGCTGCGGTGTTGTTCTGCCGATTTATTCTGCGGATTTATTCCAGGAAGGCTGCACACCGCTCTTTCACTTGAATATTTGACCTAGTTTTCTGATCTATTTGTAGCAAGTACAGTGCCTCCAGAAAGTATTCACACCCCTTTACTTTTTCTACATTTTGTTGCAGCCTGAGAGAAAAAAAACAAGGAACTCGCACACTGCTCTTGACGGTTTCGCTTCTCATTATTCAGCTTTAGGTATCGGCCTCAAGGCCTTTGTCACAGCTTTTGTGTTTTTAATTTGCACCCTTATGTAGACATTGCTCCAACCACATCCGTTCAATGCATCGAATGGGATTGGAGTCGGAAAATAAACATTTGACCAAATATAACAATACGCATTTCATAATTATTCTAATACGGTGTACACAAAGTATTAAACACGTCTGTAACACCACAATGGGAACATCAACCTCTCAAGTAAGTTTCCATAAATCCTTGGGTGGTATAGTGCAAGAAAAAACGTCAGAGTAGGCTGGAGTGGTGACATTAGTTCATGTTCTCAATTACAACATACCATGCTTTTGGGAATAATGTCTGGAGGGTGAAAATCTCAAACTTTCTCTATGCCACAAAATCTAAAAGTAGAAATGTCATGTTTTTGGTCATTCAAATGTTCTGCGACTGGATAATCCCTGTCGTTTCTCCTAATCGAACTTTTATGTTAATTAATTATCTTTGAGAGAACGAGAGGTTTTACCTACATAGCACAGCCGACATGGACATTTAATCATGTAGATAACACGGATGGTGGAGCACGTAATCATGTCATTGATTTGGTACCGTTTTCCTGTAAGTGGGTGGCAGAAATATTCACACTTCATCTCATTGTTGCACTGTGCGCAGCCTCCGCATTTATAGCTACCATTCAGAAGAGGGCGTTAGAGCGTGGCTCATTTTCTTTTGTGGCTGGCAGTTGGCATTGATGAAATTGACCCTTACTCAATGGCATTGACCCTAATCTAAAATTCACTATTGAATGTGAAACTAAAAAGGTGTTCATTACTTCGATATGTGGATTGAGAAATCAAATGGAACCATATATATCTGTACAGAAAATAAACAGACAGAAAGGGGCACTCCAGTGTTAATTTACTAAATTGTAATTACTTCGCTACTATTGGCCTATATATTGCCTTACCTCCTTACTCTATTTGCACACACTGTATACAGATTTTTCTATTGTGTTACTGACTGTACGTTTGTTTATCCCATGTGTAACTGTTTTTTGTCGTACTGCTTTGCTTTATGTTGGACAGGTTGCAGTTGTAAATGAGAACTTGTTCTCAACTGGCTTACCTGGCTAAATAAAGGTGAAATAAAATTACATGGGGACAGCTTCCACCCTGATTAAAAAGAGGACTTTCAAGAAGCCAGTTTTTCAGACTGCTCCTTATGTCACTCCACATAGAAGTATCTATAAAAAATTGCGTTGATTGGCGCAATAGGCTACTCTACACAATGTGTGGATGGAGCTCTTAATTTGACATTAGGGAAAACACGAGAAACTGCTACAAAAAGACCGACTAAAGCTAAAGAACGCTCTGTAATGTTCACCATCACATATACTTTGAACTCGCACAAAGTGGGAGATGGTGTCAAGAAACACTGGCATGTGTTATCATCGGATCCAGCTTTGCCAGCTGAATTTAAGAACCCACAAATTATTGTATGTAGAAGAGGTCGCAATTTACGTGACAAATTCATCCATGCCAACTGCCAGCCACAAAAGAAAATCAGCCAGGCTCTTTTACGCCCTCTTCCAAATGGTAGCTATAAATGCAGATGATGCGCACAGTGCAACAATATGACTAAGTGTGAATATTTCTGCCACCCACATACAGGAAAACGGTTCCAAATAAAATGACATTGTTACCTGCTCCACCATCCATGTTATCTACATGATTAAATGTCCATGTCGGCTGTGCTATGTAGGTAAAACCTCTCGTTCTGTCAAACAGAGAATCAGTGAACATAAAGGTCCAATCAGGAGAAACGACAGGATTATCCAGTCGCAGTACATTTAATGACCAAAAACATGACATTTCTAACTTTAGATTGTGTGGCATAGAGATATTTAAGATATTAGACAGGGGAGGTGATGTAAATGATAAAGAGATTGTTTTGGAATTTTCACCCTCCAGACATTATTCCCAAAAGGTCTTAATGATGAAATGCCCATGCATGCTATGTTGTAAATGTGAACATGAACTAATGCCACCACGCCAGCCTACTCTGACGTTTATTGCACCGTACCCAATGATTTATGAAAACTTATTTGATAAGTCTTTGTCCTCATGGTGGTGTAACAGACCTGTTTAATACGTATTATGTACACATTTATTAGAATACATATGAAATTCACATTGTTATACAGTGGTGCAAAGTACTTAAGTAAAAATACTTTAAAATGTGTACTTAAGTAGTTTTTTCCGGTTTCTGTACTTGACAACTTTTACACTCCTAAAGAAAATAATTACTTTTAACTCCAAACATTTTCCCTGGCTGGAAAAGGGTCCAATTCACGCGCTTATCAAGAGAATATCCCTGGTCATCACTACTGCCTCTGGCCTGGCAGACTAAACACACATGCATAATTTGTAAATTATGTCCGAGTGTTGGAGAATGTTGGTACTTAAGTATATTTTAGCAATTACATTTACTTTTGATACTTCAGTATTTTTAAAACCGAATACTTTTTTTTTAGACTTGTACTCATGTAGTATTTTACTGGGTGACTCACTTTTACTTGAGTAATTTTCTATTAAAAAGGTATATTTTACTTTTACTCAAGTATGACAAATGTGATAGTTTTTCCACCACTGTTGTTATATTTGGTAACACTTGCTTATTTTCCCTCGACTCCAACCCCGTTCGATACATTGAACGGATATGGGTGGAGCAATGTCTACATAAGGGTGCAAATTAAAAACATTCACAAAAGCTCTGACGAATGCTTAATAAAGAGCAGCGATACTAGCCAGAGCAGTGTGCAGGTTTCTTCTTTTTTCTCTCATGTTATTCTGTTACCATGTACCTGCAACAAAGATAACTCCGATGTGCGATTGCCTTTTGTGTTGTGTTACAGAGGACATTTTAAATGGATAAAATTTAGATGGGGTATCATGTGTAGGCCAGTGACAAACACATGATACCCCATAATATCAAAGTGGAATAATGTTTTTCGAAATATTTACAAAATAATTAACACTAGAACCGCTAAAGCAGCCATTGTGGCTGATTATGGATTGGATTTATTTATTACTCTGACATTTTTTAAAGTCATGCTCCACTCCGTCCTTGACATTTCCTAAAAATAAGTCTATACAACACACTGTCTGTGTTAGAATCTTAATATCACTAACAGAACTGGAGTTATAGCCAGTTTTACGAGGGCATGTCATTTGTCTGAATGGCTTTCCCCTCACCAGGCGACAAAAAAATGCATGGAAAGAAAAACGTTTTTTTTTGTGTCACACAATTTGTTTGAATGTATATTTTCTCCCCTTGACGTAATAACACGAACAGAATTGGCAGATTGTCAATTATTTATTAACAGCTGCATGCCTAGTTAAATAAAGGTTAAATAAGAGGAAGAGGCTTTCAACCACAACACAGAAAACGATGGGGTTGTTTCCTCCCAGCGCTGCTGATGGCTAGTTAGGTGTGGTCATACAGGACTAGTGAAGGGCCAGTGCAGGGGGGTGCTGCAGTACCCTCAGAACCCCTATATCCCACACTATGGGCCTTACCCTTTTTGTGTGGCACTGCATTGTGCAGCCTTAGAGTCCTCTAGATATTGAACAAAAGATAACACTTGTGACTAAAATACATGACATTCTCCTACAGTTCTGAAGGTGACTTGAGGAATCCTGGCATAAATACAGTATGACTACAATAATGCACCAGCTGGTAATTTTTCCTCACAGCATGTATAGAAAGTGGAAGAGTTATAGCTTTTACCTTTGTTCTGAGATGTGATGTTGATGTCACCTCCTACTGTGGAGTTGATCTTTGGGGCAATTACAATGTTTCCACCCTGCGCTGTGAAGTTAGACTGGGGATTGTAGGTTGGTCTGTGCAGGGGGAGAGAGACAGAGGGAGATAGAGGTAACCCTGTGTCCTCACCCTGGTACTACAACACAAGGCAAACCTCTGACCTCACAAAAATAAAGGAGAGCCGCACACTCCTGTCTTCATCAGGGTATAATGACAAACACTGCAGGGTGACTAGTTTATATAGTGTCAAAGGACACACACAGGTGCATAAGCCTACAAACATTTACAATAGCAAAATCACAATAATCACAAGAATGGCTTCAGATCAAAGTCTACGTTGAGACCCAAGGGAGTCTTTAAATGAAAGATCCAGGCAGCCTCTCGTTTTAACAATAAATTGTCGAGGTCACCCCCTCTCCTAGGGTGGGTGACATGTTCGATGCCAATATAACGTAAAGACGAAATCGAGTAGTTTGCTTCCAAAAAGTGGGCCGCAACTGGGTAAGTCGAGTTTTTGCACCTAATGGTGTTACGATGCTCCGAGATTCGTACTTTTAATTCGTTTTAACTTCATAATTTTTACCACAAGGACAAGTTATAAGATAAATAACTGCCTTAGTGGAGAACGTAATAACACCTTTGATTGGGATCTGTTTCCCTGTTTGGGGGTGTTTGAAGGATCTACATTTATAAGTGCCATTGCATTGAGCACAGCCATTACACTTGTAGTTTCCATCCAGTAAGGGCGCAAACACACGTTCTGCAGGGATATCTTGGGGTGGTAAATCCGAGTTTACCAATTGATCTCTGAGGTTTCTCCTCCGCTAGAAAAAGACCAGGGGAAGGTCCGAAACACATTACCTATACTATCATCGGATCTTAGAATGTGCCAATGTTTGTGAACGATTCCCTTAATTTGTTCAGAGCGCTTTGAATAGCGGGTAGTTAGAACGCAAGAATGCTTCTTTTTGCGAGACTGACCTTGAAAAAGGCCATGTCTCGTTTTGTTTAGAATTTTCTTAATGGCAGTATTAATCTGACCATTATTGTACCCCCTTTCCTTGAATTTTCTTGTGGCGTCTCAGCCATATTTCTGTTGAAATTTGATTGTTTTTTACGAATTCTTCTGATTCGACAGAATTGGCTGTAGGTCAAACTGTTTTTCAAGATGAAGTGGGCGACAACTATCAGCCCTCAACAAACTGTTACGATCAGTAGGTTTCCTCTAAAGATCAGTGTATAGAACATTATCTTCACACAAGACCAGAAGATCAAGAAAAGTGATTTGACGTCTATCAGATTGCATTGTAAATCTCAAATGTTCAGAACAGGAGTTAAGAAAAGCATAAAACGCCTGGAGCTGTTTTACATCACCCCTCCATAGAACAAAAATATCATCAATATACCGTTTCCAAATAATGATGTTAGGCAAGTGTCACGTCCAGGCCAGAGTTTTAGGCTGGCGTGTTTAGGTTTCGTTTTGGTGAAGGGTTTTTTGAGTTCTGTTTATTGTTTTGCCCAGTTACGTGAGTTACGTTATTCAATAAAAAGCATGTATACTGGATGCCTCGCTGCGCCTTGGTCTGTCCCGCATGAAGATCGTGACAGCAAGAAAACATTTTTGAGAGGATTGAAAATAGACTGTTTCTCCATGTAACCCACATACAAATTAGCATAGTTAGGAGCCATGGGGGAAATAATTTAGAAACATGAAGTAGTTGTGTGTGAGTACTATTTCAGGCAATGTTATAATGCATGCACTGGAAGGTAGTTCATTAGGGTCACGTTGCAGAAGAACATGTTCCTTAGCTTCAATACCGCCCTCGTGTGGAATATTTGTGTATAACGACTCAACATCAAAAGTAACTAACAAAGTATTCTCAGGGAGAATATCAAGAGATTCAATAATAGAGATCATATGTTGAGTCGTTATACACAAATATTCCACACGAGGGCGGTATTGAAGCTATGGAACATTTTCTTATTCGTATTTCACACTTAAATGGTGTATAAAGGGTGACATGACAATTTCCACTGAATGGTGAATTGCCAAAATGCCAAATGTGTCTTAAACCTATCTTTGATGAATTGTAAAGTACACTTTACTTTCTGTTCCACCAGAAATAGTCAACAAAGATTTACTTCAAAACAAATCTATTGTAATTATTAAAGGAAGATCTTTACCTTGGTAAATGAACTGTGTTTGTGAGTGAAAGAGACGCAGATGTGTGTCTCAGCGGAGAATTGACCACAAAACATCCGTAGGGGCGGACTGTGACAAAAATGCAACTCCTGCCATTTTAGTTACATCACTGTGCACCTGCGGAGTCGCCAAGCGACTTACACACGTAGGCAGTAATGCTACTGGCACATAACATAAATGAAGTGGTGGAAAAATTACCCAATTGTCATACTTGAGTAAATGTAAAGATATCTTAATAGAAAGCCACCCAGTAATATTTTTCTTGAGTAAAAGTCTAAAGGTATTTGGTTTTATATATACTTAAATGTCAAAAGTAAATTACAAGTAAAAATCATTTCTAATTCCTTATATTAAGCAAACCAGACCGCACCATGTATATCCAGGGGCACGCTCCAACACTTAGACATTTACAAACTAAGCATATGTTTAGTGAGTCCGTCAGATCAGAAGCAGTAGGGATGACCAGGGAAATTCTCTTGATAAGTGTGTGAATTAGACAATTGTCCTGTCCTGCTAAGCATTACAATTGTAGTGAGTACTGTTGGGTGTCAGGGAAAATGTATGGAGTAAAAAGTTAATCATTTTCTTTAGGAATGTAGTAAAGTAAAAGTTCACAAAAATATAAATAGTAAAGTACAGATACCCCAAAAAACGACTTAAGTTCTACTTTCAAGTGCTTTACACCACTGATACATTATATAGTATAATATTTGTGTTGTGGAGAAATGACCGGGCAGGAGACGGGAGAGTTAGTCTCGTTTAGTCAAAAACCTCTCGCGCTCCACAGCCCTCGGCATTATAGGGCGCATGTGCATTTCCTATTAGGTGTAGTAACGTAACACTGCCGTAATACATTACTGCTTAGTAACAGCATAGTAACTCATATAAACACATGTAGATCACAGATACTACACTCCTCCCCCATAGTGTTTAACTCCCAGAGAACAAGGTCAATATGTTAGGGAACTACTAACGCAATATCTGAACAGTGCATTCTTAAAAAAAATTCAACTACTGGGTTGAAGCAGACTTTTCAGAGCCCAGCACAAACCCAGGGGATTATTCTTCCCCGAAGACAGAAGTTGTGTCCTAATAACTAACACAGGTAATGTCCTTTTTCTTTCCTTTTATCTAGGACATATTAAAGTGTTTGTTTGTTTGTTTGTTACCTCCTGAAACAGCTCAACTCACAGGTCAAGCTTTTGAGGTGCCCTTCGCTGTCTAATAGGATATCTCCGCTCCTCCTGTGCTTCCGGTTGTCACGTCCTGGCCATAGAGAGCCCTCTGGGTTCTCTATGGTGTTTTAGGTCAGGACGTGACAAAGGGGGTTTTCTAGTTGTTTTGGTCCTATGTTTGGTTTTGTGTATGGTTCCTAAATAGAGGCAGCTGTTATTCGTTACCTCTAATTGGGGATCATACGTAGTGTGTTCCTTTTCCCACCTGTGTTGTGGGATATTGTTTTGTTTAGTGCGCGTGAGCGCTACGCTATTGTGCGATCAATCATTTATTTTGTTGTTTTGTATTGTTTCACATTGATTAAAATATGTGGAACTCCATCCACGCTGCGCCTTGGTCCCTTCATAAAGACAATCATGACAGAATATCCCACAGGTCCAGGACCAAACAACGTGCCACGAGGGTTAAGGAGAGTTGGACCTGGGAAGAAATAATGGGTGGATGCGAGAACCTTCCTGGGCGGGAGTCGCCGAGGAGTAATGGTGGACAGCGACGACGCCGGGGTCTGTGGCCACAAGGAGCCCAAGGGCAACCCCCAGATTTCTTTTGGGGGGGCTGTCGGCCGAAACGAGGAGAGAGCCAGAGCCTGAATGGGAGACGTTGGAGGAGTTTAGGGAAGGAATATCGGAGAGAGGTGTTGGCGAGGAGTATGCTGCAGCGCAGGCGGTTGGAAGAGCGTGTCATCAGTCCGATGCAATCTGTGCCGGCTCCACGCACCAGGTCTCCAGTGCGCCTTCCCAGCCCGGTATGTCCTGTGCCAGCTCCCCGCACTCGCCCTGAAGAGCGTGTCACCAGTCCGGTGCAACCTGTGCCGGCTCCACGCACCAGGCCTCCAGTGCGCCTTCCCAGTCCGGTACGTCCTGTGCCAGCTCCCCACACTCGCTCTGAAGTGCGTGTCACCAGTCTGGTGCAACCTGTGCCGGCTCCACGCACCAGGCCTCCAGTGCGCCTTCCCAGTCCGGTGCCAGGGCCGGAGCCCTCCTCTGCGCCGGTGCCCAGTCCAGGCATGGCGTTCAGTCCAGCTCTAAGGCCGGAGCCTTCCTCTGCGCCGGTGCCCAGTCCAGGCACAGCGTCCAGTCCTGCAACTAGGCCGGAGCCTTCATCTGCGCCGGTGCCCAGTCCAGGCATGGCGTCCAGTCATGCTCCTAGGCCGGAGCCTTCAGTTGCGCCGGTGCCCAGTCCAGGCACGGCGTCCAGTCCTGCCACTAGGCCGGAGCTTTCCTCTGCGCCGGTGACCAGTCTAGGCACGACGTTCAGCCTTGCTCCATGGCCGGATCCACGGTCTGGGCAGGTGCTATGTCCCGCACCGGAGCCACCACCAACGCTAGTGGCCCACCCGAACCCTCCTCAATCTAGTTTCAGGTTTTGAGGCCGGAGTCCGAACCTTAGGGGGGGGGGGTACTGTCACGTCCTGGCCATGGATGAAGAGGTGCAGCAGCAGGCTTGTTGCGAACAGCTTCACAAGGTGAGCAGTGGCCTACATGCTGTTGAATGCCCTGATCCAGCCACCACAAATAACTGCGGGCGAGTGCTTTCATTCGAGTGATCCCTGGATGTCCCTCATGCAGGTCAGATAGCACTCCTTTGGAATTTTTGAGGTACCACCACCCTTGATCCCCACAGAACACATCCTTGATCAGTAGACAATTGGTCTTTCTTGTCAATGAATGGACGAAGGTTATCGTCATTTACGAAGGTTGGCCAACCGCCTAATGTTAAGTCCAAGACTTTGGAAAGCACTGGGTCTTTCCTCGTTTCCTCTGCTATGTCTGAAGCAGATATGGGCAGTTCGTCGATGAGAGAGATCTGGAAGACTGCTCTATCATCTTCACTGTCGGAGTCACTATTGCTTGGTAGTCTTGATAGTGCATCTGCATTTGCGTGATCACTGGATCCACTGTACTCTATCTCGTAGTTGTAGGCTAGAAATATCAGAGCCCAACGTTGTGTGCATCAATCTTGTATCCAAGATACTCTGCTGCGTTTCATTCTCACTCCGTATTTCTCCAGTCTTGACATCACTTTGTCCAGCACTACAAGGTGCTCTCCAATGGTTGGTGCTGACACGAGGATGTCGTCCATGAAGCACACAACATTGTCTATACCGTCCAAGATCTGATCCATTGTGTGTTGGAATATCGCTGGAGCTGTCGAGATTCCATAGGCCAAGCGATTGAATCTGAATAGCCCCTTGTGTGTATTGATGGTCAGATTCTGTTCTGACTCCGGATCCAGCTTCAGTTGCTGATAAGCGAATGCCAGGTCCAGCTTACTGAAAACTTTCCCACCAGCTAGAGTGGCAAACAGATCTTCAGCGTTTGGTAGTGNAGTCTCAGCCTCATCTCTGTGTCGTAGTGGGCAAGCCACTTGCTCTTTAGCAGACGCTGTTTGCAGGTCTTGAATGCTTCTTCGCATTGTGGGGACCAATTCCACTTTGTATCGGCCTGCAGCAGTTGGTGAAGTGGATGCAACACTGTGGACAAGTTTGCCACAAACTTTCCGTAATAGTTCAGGAGCCCCAAAAATGACCTCAGCTCTGAGATATTTGTGGGTGCTGGTGCATTTACGATTGCTTCCACCTTGCTGTTGGTTGGATGCAGGCCTTGTGCATCAATCTTGTATCCAAGATACTCCACTGAGTCCTGGAGGAACTCACACTTGCTGCGTTTCATTCTCACTCCGTATTTCTCCAGTCTTGACATCACTTTGTCCAGCACTACAAGGTGCTCTCCAATGGTTGGTGCTGACACGAGGATGTCGTCCATGAAGCACACAACATTGTCTATACCGTCCAAGATCTGATCCATTGTGTGTTGGAATATCGCTGGAGCTGTCGAGATTCCATAGGCCAAGCGATTGAATCTGAATAGCCCCTTGTGTGTATTGATGGTCAGATTCTGTTCTGACTCCGGATCCAGCTTCAGTTGCTGATAAGCGAATGCCAGGTCCAGCTTACTGAAAACTTTCCCACCAGCTAGAGTGGCAAACAGATCTTCAGCGTTTGGTAGTGGATATTCCTCTGGTAGTATGCAGCCATTTACTGTGACCTTGTAGTCTCCGCACATTCTGACGGTCTTGTCTTTCTTTGGGCTTACAACGATCGGAGCGGCCCAGTCGCTCCTCGCTACTTTCGTGATGATTTTATTCTTCTGTAGGCGGTCCAGTTCCTTCTCTAGTGCTTCCTTAAGAGCATAGGGAACTGGACGTGGTTTGTGAAAGATAGGCTTGGTTCCTTCTTGCACTCTGACTTTTGCTGTGAAGTCTTGTATTTCGCCGTAGCCATCTTTGAAAAGTTCTTTGTGCTTCTCCAGCATGTTACTGAGTGTAGCCTGACTCACTGGTTTGTAATTCCTCAAACTGAAGATTTCTCCACAGTTCAACTTGATCTTTGTAGCCAGTTTCTGCCTACCAAGGCTGATTTTTCTCCCTTAGCAATGACAAGCGGTAGCTTCCACTCCTTCCCCTCATACCGGACTGGTACCTGGATCTGCCCTAACACAGGAATAGTGTCACCAGTGTATGAAGAAAGGCGAATGAACGCTGGCTGAAGAGGGCACTCTTTCAGTTTTTCTTTGTAGAGTCTCTCTGGAACCAGAGATACTGACGCTCCGGGGTCCAGCTGCATTTGTACTGGTTTTCCTGCCAACTACATGCTGAGATGAATTCCATCTTTTTGTTGTTGAGCTGTGTACACTATGAATAGTTCAAATACTGAATCAGTTGTACCCTCCTCTTCTTGTAATGCGTCTGACACCTTGTGCGCTCTAGCTGTGCGTTTTGGAGCTTTACACACTCTCTGTAGATGTCCAACCTTTCCACAATTGTGGCACTTTTCATTCACTGTGCTGATGATTATCTCCCCCACATCCGTAGCAACTTGGCTTAGACCTTTGTGATGTGGGACATTTAGTTATTGTGTAACCTTGAGGACTGGACTGAGAAAAGTGTGACTTTTGTGAGCCTTTTTCACCACGTGCATCACTGACCTTGTGAACACCTTTCTGACGTTCTGCATGTCCTGATAGCTTAATAGTATCCCTGTGGGCAAGCTCGAGTCCAAGTGCGATATCACAGGCCTTCTTAAAGGTCAGGTCCTTCTCTGACAGAAGCCTTCTGTGATATGCTTCACCTGTGAGTCCACATACAAACTTGTCTCGGAGAGCGTCATCGAGAAATCGTGCAAACTCACGTACTTGCCAGCCTTTTCAAAGCCACGGTTTCCCCTTGACTCTGGTGAAGTTGGTAAAATCTGAAACGTTCTGCAATGAGAATTGGCTTAGGCTTGAAAGAGTCTCAGTCAGTTCTGCATAGGTCAACTCCACTGCTTTTATTGGTTCAATGTGACCTTTCAGGAATCCATACTCAGTTGGACCCAAAACACTGAGAAATACGTCTGCTTTCTTTTCATCTTTGATTTCATTTGCAGCCAGCCAACGCTCAAAACGCTCGAAATAGGAATCAAAATCCTCTTTTGTAGCCTCAAACTCTGGTACTCGACCAATGGTTGCCATTTTCACAGTTAATTGTTCAGTTTCCTTATGCCTTGTATTCCTTAATTTTCATCTAATTCTTCACTTTCTTCACTTCAGAAGTTTCTGCACTTACTTCATTCAATGCACTCATTTGTAATAATGTACACAGTGTGTAACGTTTCTTCTTCCTTATTATTATTATTATTATTATTTATTTTTTTACAATATTTCTCCACTGAGATCGCCTAATTTCAATGGGTTCAATTACAGTTTTTTTAACCACCAGAGGGCAGCGTCGCTATTCTGGACTCCAATAGGCTTGCTACTGGCAGCTCCTGAATACTGTACCTACTAGCAGTGCTAGCAGCGCCTTTTCTACTGGCGAATACATTACTGCTTAGTAACAGCATAGTAACTAATATAAACAGATGTAGATCACAGATATTACATATAGCTCATGTTTAACACAGATAACATGTAACATCAAACACTTCATGAGAGCCTTGGCATTCAGGGTTTGAGTAGAATATGGTATGGTGTCACGGCAAAATAAATAGTGGGGGTATGCCATACCGGTAAAACGTGAGCCTATCACAATTAATACATTTCCAAACAACGATATGCTATTACTACATCATTAATTAACATTGCTGCATATCAGCCGCATGAAAAATGTGCGAATTGATTGGAAACCGGGTGGTATACGTTCCAAAATACACGTAGGTGTTTTGTAACAATGTCTCTTTCCATTCATCAAATTTTGGATGCACAGTGCACTGTTGAGGTTTGGATGCTGAAATTATTTTGTGAGTGGACAAATGTGCGCCGTTAGCCTACAAGAGCGTCTTCGTTAAGTGATTGTTTGACAATCAGATGAAAACACCGGTTGTGTTTCTGCCACATAAAAATGCATAGGGGGCGTGTCAATAAAGTTAAGCTTTTCCTAAAGTAAATTGAGTTAAATTGACAAAATTATATAGCCTAATTAGCTTACTCCTGTCTATACTTAAATAAATCAAATCATTCCAAATAAGCTACTACACCAGAAAGCATGATTTGGCCACAGAGGATCATTAGCTTCCCCCTATCTGAGATATGTCCTGCAGCGCTCCTAATCCACATAAAACACCCGTTCTGCCAGTCATATTCTGTTCAAGGTCCCCAAAGCACACACATCCCCGGGTCGCTCGTCTTTTCAGTTCGCTACAGCTAGCGACTGGAACGAGCTGCAAATAACACTCAAACTGGACAGTTTTATCTCCATCTCTTCATTCAAAGACTCAATCATGGACACTCTACTGACAGTTGTGGCTGCTTTGGTGATGAACTGTTGTCTCTACCTTCTTGCCCTTTCTGTGAAAGCAAGACGTAGACATGAAGTAAGACGTAGTCCAATCTAAGATACTGTACATATAACGTGATTTGACATAATTTTTGAGGCCATTGACCTTGAGCCTTCTTGGAAGGGCACTTGTGGTAGGACCCAAAGTGCAGAATTTTGGGATGTCTACGAATACATTCGGTTTTGGCATAATGCCGACCGCATTATCTACCAAGATAATTCCCCTCGATTATAATCACAGCCGTGTACATCCCCCTCAAGCTGATACATCGACGGCACTGAAAGAAATTAATTGGACTCTATTTAAACTGGAAACCACATATCCTGAGGCTGCATTTATTGTGGCTGGGGATTTTAATAAGGCTAATTTGAGAACAAGGCTCGCGAAATTTTACCAGCATATCGAATGTGCCACCCGGGCTGGTAAAATCCTGGATCACTGTTATTCCAACTTCCGTGATGCATACAAGGCTATTCTCCGCCCTCCTTTCGGCAAGTCTGACCATGACTCCATTTTGTTGCTCCCAGCCTACAGACAGAAACTAAAACAGGAAACGCGCGTTCTCAGGTCTGTTCAACGCTGTTGAATCTGATTCCACGCTGCAAGATTGCTTTGAGCACGTGGACTGGGATATGTTCTGGACAGCATCTGACAACAACATTGATGTATATGCTGATTCGGTGAGCGAGTTTATTAGCAAGTGCATTGGTGATGTTGTACCCATAGCAAATATTAAAACCTTCCCCAACCAGAAACCGTGGATTGATGGCAGCATTCGCGCAAAACTGAAAGCGCGAACCACTGCTTTTAACCAGGGTAAGGGTACCGGAAACATGACTGAATACAAACAGTGTAGTTATTCCCTCTGCAAGGCAATCAAACATGCTAAGCGTCAATATAGAGACAAAGTAGAGTCACAATTCAACGGCTCAGACACAAGAGGAATGTGGCAGGGTCTACAGTCAATCACGGACTACAAAAAGAAAACCAGCCCCGTTGCGGACCATGACGTCCTGCTCCCAGACAAACTAAACAACTTCTTTGCTCGCTTTGAGGACAATACAGTGCCACCGACACGGCCCGCTACCAAAACCTGCGGGCTCACCTTCACCGCAGCCAACGTGAGGAAAACATAATTGGATGAAATAAATGTATCACTAGCCACTTTAAACAATGCCATTTGTATAATGTTTACATATCCTACATTACTCATCTCATATGTATATACTGTACTCCATACCATCTACTGCATCTTGCCTATGCCGGTCAGCCATCGCTCATCCATATATTTATATGTACATACTCGTATTTATTCCTTTACTCTTGTGTGTATAAGGTTGTTGTTGTGAATTTGTTAGATTGCTTGTTAGATACTACTGCATGGTCGGAACTAGAAGCACAAGCATTTCGCTACACTCGCATTAACATCTGCTAACCATGTGTATGTGACAAATAAAATTTGATTTGATTTGATGCATTGTATGTAGCCAACATTATTTTATACAAAAGGCTTCATGTTGGTATCAACTTTCATTTAGAAATTATGTCTTAATAATAATTTTAAAACGATGGTGCTCCGGTAGGCTACCTAAAAAATACCACAATAACTGGTTAGAATAAATGTAAAGCAATTGCCATGTGGTCACCTGATCATTCCAGCACCGTTATGATTGGGACAGCGTCATTGCGCTGAACTGAGACAAGCATGGGAACTCTTGATTAATCAATCAATGTCAGATTTTTGTTTTCACTGAATCTCCGTTTGGATATTTGGTTTCAATTAGGCTGGGAAATGTTAGCTAAATTGAGGTGAGTTCTCATGATCATTAGTCATGAAGGCTAGCTTTTTCAAACAGAAATTTGCATCCTGTAGCACAAACTCCAAAAAGTTATTGGACACTGTAAAGTCCATGGAGAAAAGAGCACCTCCTCCCTGAGGCTAGGAAACACTGTCACCACCGATAAATCTACGATAATCGAGCATTCAATAAGCATTTTTCCTAATTTCTCCTTCACCCAAATCCTTCACCCAGATAGCTGATGTTCTGAAAGAGTTGCAAAATCTGGACCCCCTACAAATCAGCTGGGTTAGACAATCTGGACCCTGTCTTTCTAAAATTATCCGCCGCAATTGTTGCAACCCCTATTACTTGCCTGTTCAACCTCTCTTTCATATCGTCTGAGATCCCTAAAGACTGGAAAGCTGTCACGGTCATCCCCCTCTTCAAAGGGGGAGACACTCTAGACCCAAACTGCTACAGAGCTATATCTATCCTATCCTGCCTTTCTAAGGTCTTCGAAAGCCAAGTTAACAAACAGATCAGCGACCATTTTTAGAATCCCACCCTACTTTCTCTGCTATCGAGCGGGTCATGGGTGCAACTCAGCCACGCTCAAGGTCCTAAACGATATCATAACCACCATCGATAAAAGACACTACTGTGCAGCCGTCTTCATCGACCTGGCCAAGGCTTTCGACTCTGTCAATCACCGCATTCTTATCGGCAGACTCAACAGCCTTGGTTTCTCAAATGACTGCTTCGCCTGGTTCACCAACTACTTCTCAGATAGTTCAGAGGGCCTGTTGTCCGGACCTCTGGCAGTCTCTATGGGGGTGCCACAGGGTTCAATTCTCGGGCTGACTCTTTTCTCTGTATACATCAATGATGTCGCTCTTGCTGCTCGTGATTCTCTGATCCACCTCTACGCAGACGACACCATTCTGTATACTTCTGGCCCTTCTTTGGACACTGTGTTAACTAACCTCCAGACGAGCTTTAATGCCATACAACTCTCCTTCCGTGGCCTCCAACTGCTCTTAAATGCAAGTAAAACTAAATGCATGCTCTTCAACCGATCGCTGCCCGCACCCGCCCGCCCGTCTAGCATCATTACTCTGGACGGTTCTGACTTACAATATGTGGACAACTACAAATACCTAGGTGTCTGGTTAGACAGTAAACTCTCCTTCCAGACTCACATTAAGCATCTCCAATCCAAAATTCAATCTAGAATTGTCTTCCTTTTTCGCAACAAAGCCTCCTTCACTCATGCTGCCAAACATATCCTCGTAAAACTGACTATCCTACCAATCCTTGACTTCGATGATGTCATTTACAAAATACCCTCCAACACTACTCAGCAAATTGGATGTAGTCTATCACAGTGACATCCGTTTTGTCACCAAAGCCCCATATACTACCCACCACTGCGACCTGTATGCTCTTGTTGGCTGGCCCTCGCTTCATATTCGTCGCCAAACCCACTGGCTCCAGGTCATCTATAAGTCTTTGCTAGGTAAAGCCCTGCCTTATCTCAGCTCACTGGTCACCATAGCAGCACCCACGCGTACCATGCGCTCCAGCAGGTATATTTCACTGGTCATCCCCAAAGCCAACTCCTCCTTTGGCCGCCTTTCATTCCAGTTCTCTGCTGCCAATGACTGGAACGAATTGCAAAAATCACTGAAGCTGGAGATATATTTATATCTCTGTTATGGATTATATGTTTAATGAATAAATGTTTGTACATTTAAGAAAATACTAAGAATATTCCATTCTGAAAATGTATGCAATAGAGATAGGGTTATAAGACAAATGGTAATTCAATTAATGTGTGTGTGTGTCTAGAAAATAATATTGTGTGGAGAGTGGAACAGGATGGTACGACTGGCCAGAAGGAGTCTGTGAGAACAAAGAATTCTTTGTGAAACTAGATTAGGAGAAGAGGCCTTCTCGACCTTGGGAAGGGAGGAACTGATAGGCTGGGATTGAATTATGTTGCAAGATGGTGTTAGGCCGAGGGAGGTACTGTGGGAAAATATTATTTCCTAGAGAGGGTGGGGCATTTGTATCTTTTGTATTCCAACTTGTACAATATAAAAAGATTGTGTACACCTTTGAAAATCAGAGCTTGCGTGAATAAACATTTTTGACATTTGACTATTGTAGACTGGGCATTCCGTCTGTCTTATTTCAACAAGTATCTTACAAATTCTGGGTTACAGACGGAGTTGTTTAATTAGAGTTCAATTTATGAACATTGAGAACAAAATTATCATAACAATCTCCCTCACTAACTTTAAGCATCAGCTGTCAGAGCAGCTACCGATCATTGCACCTGTACATAGCCCATCTGTAAATAGCCCACCCAACTACCTCATCCCCATATTGTTATTTATTTTTTTGCTCCTTTGCACCCCAGTATCTCTACTTGCACATTCATCTTCTGCACATCTTTCACTCCAGTGTTTAATTTCTCAATTGTAATTATTTCGCCACTATGGCCTATTTATTAATCTTACTACATTTGAACACACTCTATATAGACTTTTCTATTGTGTTATTGACTGTACGTTTATTTATTACATGTGTAACTCTGTGTTACTTGTGTCGCACTGCATTGCTCGATTTTGGCCAGGTTGTAAATGAGAACTTGTTCTCAACTGGCCTACCTGGTTAAATAAAGGTGAAATAAAAAAAACCCATCACATTATGCCTCTAGAGACACGTCATTACAAGGGGTGCCATGCCCACCATGATGAAGTCATACCCATTGAACCCATTTTTTTATCATCACATGCTTCCTCACTAACACACAGGCATTGGTTGTTGGTTATGTTGTTGTACACATTCAAAGATATTCATTACAAATCTTAAGTGTCCAACTTTGCCAGGTGTCCCACTTAACCAATACTCACCCTACTAATACTACACCAGCATAATTTAGCCACAGCTTCAATATATATACTTTTTAAATTGCTCTAGATTGTGTTTTGTCACATTATGAGAGCATAGGCCTAGCCTACAGTCGGGAATACCGCCATTGGGCAGCCCACGCAAATATAAAACAGCTGATTGTTGAGTTGTGGCTGTCAATTAACAGCAGGAGGTATGTAGAAGTTATTTGGCCATTTTTCAAAATACAATTGAGGGAAAAATCTGTTTGAATAGGTGAGTGGCAGTGGAAAGTTGGTGGACTATAATATCCTCCTCATATTGCAGGCCTAAGATCTGTGTGTCCACTCTTTTCATTGGCCTTTGCTATTGGTTGCATTTAACCCTCCTGTTGTGTTCGTTTCATGTTAATTAATTCTGTGTTCCCGGTCCAAAATGACCGCCCCTTATAGCTGATTGTAAATCCATAATAATACATATATTATCACCTAATGTTGTATTAGATCTTTTTATCAACTTAAGTTCTTGTGAACATTACAAGTTTTGAACTTCTATTTGCTATTTATGGACTGTAGGCCTCATTGACCTGAGCTCATACAACTCGTTTTTGAGTAAAAAAAAGCATAATGTATGGATGATTTTGACTATAACAAATACTCAGATGAAACATATTGTGGTATTTATCACAGACTACTTTGTGTCAAAGTTTAACAAGGACTATCTCCTCCTCACCAGTGTCATGATCAAAGATATGATCAAGAGCCTCACATACAGTATATCGTTTGGTCATTGTGCTGCCACAGAATGAATTGTGAGCAAAGCTTCAAAAAAGCTTTATATACCAGAGCTGCGAGAAAGGTTCTATATATTATTGAAACAATGTTGCGATTGTTTGTGAGAATGCCAACAGTTGTGGTTCCCATGGGGGAAATATTCTATAATATTCTATATTCTAATATTCTATCTTTTTACTAACACACCGGCCCACTTTTTATTAACACACCGGCCCACTTTTTACTAACACACAGGCCCACTTTTTACTAACACACAGGCACACTTTTTACTAACACACAGGCCCACTTTTTACTAACACACATGCTCACTTTTTACAAACACACAGGCCCACTTTTTACTAACACACCGGCACACTTTTTACTAACACACCGGCCCACTTTTTACTAACACACCGGCACAATTTTACTAACACACAGGCCCACTTTTTACTAACACACAGGCCCACTTTTTACTAACACACCGGTACACTTTTTACTAACACACCGGTACACTTTTTTCCTCAAGGCCCCTATTATTAATCAAATAATAATAATTTAGACTGGCCCACTAGGCCAAATATAAACCAGCCCATCTGACATTTAATAATAATGATAATTTAGTATGACCCACTAGGAGAAATATAAACCAGCCCACCTGACATTTAATAATAATGATCATTTAGAATGACCCACTAGGAGAAATATTAACCAGCCCATCTGACATTTAATAATGATCATGTAGAACGGCCCACTAGGAGAAATATAAACCTGCCCATCTGACATTTAATAATTATCCTTTAGACTGGCCCACTAGGAGAAATATTAACCAGCCCATCTGACATTTTCCCGACCTACAATATGGCCAGTCTATTCTGCCTTAATTGAATGGATATCGTACCTGCTATACTGAGATGCACAAGTGCAGAGTCCAGTGGTCCGTATTGATTCTCAGCCTTACAGAAGTACTGCCTGCTGTCCTCATTGATGATGTTAAGGATGATGTAACTCTGCCCTGATCCGGTTTTCTGAGAACCCCGTCCGTTCTTCATTCTTCTTGTACCAGGTGTATTTGTCCACTGGTGGGTTGACATCACTGCTGCAGGCCAGAGTCACTGATCTGCCCTCCATTATTTCACCAGAGGGATTGACTGACACTGAGGTGTTCTTTGGGAAGTCTGGAGGAGAAAACGATGGAGACAGTTTGTGACATCTAGATTAACACCCACAGCTCATGTTGTGGTGACATTGAGCTGTTTATGGCATGTTAATTAGTGCATGCTGACTTGGGACCTACCACTCATGAGGGGGTTACTACGAAGCAGGGTCAATGAGTTAGCCAGCTTGCCTAAATATTCTAAAATAATGTTTTATTTCTTTGAAAAAAAGCTTAAAATGACATGGTCTAATTGACTGAACAACCAAAAAACACATATTGGAGTTTAGATTTCTTAATGAATCAGAAAATCAATGGTTATTTCTGGTTATTATCAAAGTTACCTGTAGTATACAACTTTGTTGTTTTTCAAGCTAATGCTAAGATGTAGGTCAGTAAACAAAACCATATTTGGGTTGCTGACTCAGAATCAATAGATGATTTGCTAGTGACATAAACGGATGAAATTCATTCATTTCTAATATCCTCTCTAAGCACTCTACTCACATCCCACTACAAGGATCACTGCCGGACCAGGTGAATCCTCTCTACCGCTCACCGCACAGGAGTAGCTGCCTGCATCCTCCCTGCCTACCGGGTCTAGATCCAGGTAGTTGGCCATAACCTTGTTGGTGTAGGTCAAAGGCTGTTTGTCCCTGTACCAGGTGTAGGTGGGATTCTCGCTGATGAAGCAGGAGCCACAGGTCAGGACGGCCCACTCGCCGTCCACAACTAGGTCAGGGGTCAAATCAACATGGAGCCCTGGGTAGAGTGGGGGTCATTTTGATTTGAGTTTTGATTTGATTTCACACAAAATAGCTTTATTCGATCAAGTCAATCCAGCAAAATAACAGACAGTAACATAAAGCATAATAGATTCTCCTCCCAAAGCTTCCAGAAGATTCTCCTCTTTTATCGTGTCTCAAAATTACAGAGTCATCCGTTGATGGATGACGGATGATGGACAGCAGGATGATTGTCAGTCAAAAAAAGCATGTGCTTTTGTTGGCCTTTGTGCAGACTTTGTGCAAATGCAACTGAAAATATCTGTCTTAAGTTGAACATTTGACAGTTAAAAATGGACAATGATGAATTGTCACATTTAACCTGACTCCTAGATTCCCCATCCACCCCCCAGGAGTGACGTTAGAGCCAAACAGGAAGCTGTAGGTGTCTGAATCGCTCTCTCTCAGGTCTGTGATTCTCAGCGTGTAAGAGCAGGGCATGGTCACAGAAGAGCCCTTAAAAACCTGAGGATGCATGTTTTTTTTGCTTTATTTATCCCCCCAAAAATGTCATCATCTAATATTCCAGGAATTCCATAAACAATGTGTCTTTAACGTTCCAACATCATAGTTTAGTTTTTTTATTTATTATTTTTTAAAGTAAAAATGGTTTTTGCATGACTAACCCTAGTTTTCATATGTGGGTCAAATATGACCCCTCTGTATTTCCAATGGAATTCACTGCATTGCACTGAAACATACCTTTCTTTTTGCTGCAACAATAAAATCAGTGTAATTAATAAAGTATTTATTAAATATCTTGTTTTTAATGTTTGTTAACCACTGTTTTAGTTTCTCCTTTTTAACTCATTGATTAAAAGGAGTTTTTGCATTACTACCCCAAGTTTGCATATGTCGGCAAAAAGATTACCCATATACATTTCTCATGGAATTTGATAGGAACCTTTGATCCTAGTACATATATTTACAATGGACAACAAATCTGCAGTCAACAATTTCACAATACTGGAAGACAATTTTGCTCATCATCTGATACATGTAAGTATTTTACAAAGATTTGACCTAACAAAACATTTTATGTCTTCAGATAAAAAAATATTGTATAACTTTTGCACATCCATCATAACATAAGTTAGAGAGAAATGTATACTATATAATAATAATAATAATAGCTATCTAGCCTGGTCTTGATCTTAGCCAGCTATCCATGCAGCTAGTATAAGTTAGTCTGTTGGTCGGATATAATGCTTTCCCCCAAAAATGTAATCAGCCAGCTAATCAGAGAGAGGGGGTGGGGGAGGGGAGTAGTTGGAAGATGACTAGGAGTCTGTGGATGGGGGTTCTAAACTTAGCCACATTATGCTAAAATAATTGGAGTATTGCTAAAACCCCAATATGTTTTATGAGTTTTACTTACTTTTCAAATGATTGAAGCGCGTATACAACTATTGTCAACCTTTTTGTGTTTCATTGTGTTGTAAATGACTCATAATAATGTTGCCAGATATACAACCAACATGGTTTTACAGATGCTGGATGAAGAAGCCATTGGTGCCTCTGACTCAGAATCTGAGCTATCCAATTCAGATGATACAGACAATGTGCCTGTGGGTCAAGTTGGAGTTGTGGATGCACCTGGTAGTCCAGCTGTCCTAGATGATTCTGCAGATGGGGAGGCCCTCCGTGGAATGAGTTTGACACCCCTGCTCTATTGGGTTGAGGACTGGGGACTGCGCAGGCCACTCAAGTAAACTGAACTCGCTTTCATGTTCCAGGCTGATGCTGTTCCACTCCTCAGTTCTCTTCTGTTGGTGATCGCACATTGGAGCCTCTTCTTAGCTGAATTAGTTAAAGAGGATGACTTCTGATGAATAAGGAAAAAAACTATGAATACCACACTAGACCTTATAGTGGTTTGTGATTAGACAGTCTCATGAAAACCCCACAGTACCACACTAGACCTTATAGTGGTTTATTAGTAGGCAGTCTCATGAAATCCCCACAGCACCACACTAGGCCTTATAGTGGTTTATTAGTAGACAGTCTCATGAAATCCCCACAGCACCTCACTATACCTTATAGTGGTTTATAAGTAGTCAGTCTCATGAAAACCCCACAGAACCTCACTAGACCTTATAGTGGTTTATAAGTAGTCAGTCTCATTAAAACCCCACCGCACCACACTAGACCTTATAGTGGTTTATGAGTAGGCAGTCTCATGAAAACCCCACAGCACCACACTAGACCTTATAGTGGTTTATGGGTAGGCAGTCTCATGAAAACCCCACAGCACCACACTAGACCTTTATTAGTAGACAGTCTCATGAAAACCCCACAGCACCACACTAGACCTTATAGTGGTTTATGGGTAGGCAGTCTCATCCATATAAGTGAAAGGTGGATAAGACTTCTTCATCTTTTGCTCTAACTAAGCTGTTTTATTCTGACTCTGTCCTTACAGAACTCATACAGAGAGTTAAAGAGGAACATAAATCCAGTCTGAAGAAGTTTAGGTTTGTGTTTGAAGGCACTGAAGAGGAATCTGTTTCACCTGTCCTTGTGATTGTCTCCACCCCCTCCAGGTGTCATTTATTATCCCTGGTGTATTTATCCCTGTGTCAGTTCATCTTGTGTGTTTTTTCAACCAGCGTGTTTTTCCCGTACTCCTTTTTTTAATTCTCTTTTGCTAGTCCACTAGGTTTTGACCCTTGCGTGTTTGCTGGACTCCGTACTAGCCTGCCTGCCCTGACCTCGAGCCTGGCTGCCACTCTGTACCTCCTGAACTGGTTTTCACCTTTTGCTTGTCCACGACCATTCTCTTGCCTACCCCTTTTGGATTGTTCAATAAATATCAAAGACTCAAACCATCTGCCTCCCGTGTCTGTATCTGGGTCTCGCCTTGTGCCCTTATAAGGAAGAAACTCCCCTCAACAACATCTACACTAGGGTTGAATGGCGGGAACCAAGTTACCAAGATTTACTGGGACTTACCCCCCAAAAATAACTGCGAGAAACTGTGAAAAAAAACGGTAAATTGTGAAAGGTAGGACTGCGTTTGCTGCAGCATAGCCTATGCTACAGTAATATAAGGACAGAATGAGCGTCTAATCTACCCATCTCCATCAGGCTTTCAGGGGTCACCTTGTTTTATTGTAAATATATTTTTTTTAATTGCTGCTGCAGAGTTTTAAACAGCCTATCACACTAATATCGTTTTAAATCAGCACGAGCACTCACATTGTTTCTCTCTCCCTCTCCAGCAACTCCATTCAAAATAGATATTCCTGTTTTAGAGATATATATATATATATAGTGAGCTGAACAAGTAATTGGGTGTTACTCTAAAGCGGAAAGGTGGAATAAACGAGACAGGAGTAGGTTTTCTTAATTGAACAAAGTTCTCTATTGAGGGATATTTCTTTCAACTCAAACACTCCAACACAATCAATGATAATCTCCCAAGGAAAACATAAACCTTCTTCTTTAGACCAAAACGGAACACAAGACGATTATCTTTAAACTATAACATAAATCACGGATTTGTCACCGTCTTAATGGTTCGTTCATGGATAGCTCCTCTCTCTTGGTGACCGTTCCCCAGAGGTAGTTTAACTTCTTCTTTTCGCCTTCCAAAATATACATCTTCCCCTTTGGAGGAGCAAACACTTTTTCCTTCATTTCTCTTCCCCTTGCTGCTGGTTCCCTCCTCCCTCTTGTAGGAGAAAGAGAATACGTCATTAGTACCGTCAGGTGTGCTTAATTGTCTCTGGTCACCTTGACTCACATGCCTGGTTGGGCTACTATCCGTGAGCCCAGCCTGCCCTCTGGTGGTCCTTCCACAATATATATATATACAGTTGAAGTCGGAAGTTTACATACACTTAGGTTGGAGCCATTAAAACTAGTTTTTCATCCACTCCACAAAAGTCTTGTTAACAAACTATAGTTTTGGCAAGTCGGTTAGGACATCTACTTTGTGCATGACACAAGTAATTTTTCCAACAATTGTTTACAGACAGATTATTTCACTTGTAATTCACTGTATCACAATTCCAGTGGGTCAGAAGTTTACACACACTAAGTCGACTGTGCCTTTTAAACAGCTTGGAAAATTCCAGAAGATGATGTCATGGCTTTAGAAGCTTCTGATAGGCTAATTGACATCATTTTAGTCAATTGGAGGTGTACCTGTGGATGTATTTCAAGGCCAACCTTCAAACTCAGTGCCTCTTTGCTTGACATTATGGGAAAATCAAAAGAAATCAGCCAAGACCTCAGAAAAGAAATTGTAGACCTCCACAAGTCTGGTTCATCCTTGGGAGCCTGAAGGTACCACATTAATTTGTACAAACAATGGTACGCAAGTATAAACACCATGGGACCTCGCAGCCGTCATACCGCTCAGGAAGATGTGTTCTGTCTCCTAGAGATGAACGTACTTTGGTGCGAAAAGTGCAAATCAATCCCAGAACAACAGCAAAGGACCTTGTGAAGATGCTGGGGGAAACCGGTACAAAAGTATCTATATCCACATTAAAACGAGTCCTATATCAACAAAACCTGAAAGGCCGCTCAGCAAGGAAGAAGCCACTGCTCCAAAACTTCCATAAAAAATCCAGACTACGGTTTGCAACTGCACATGGGGACAAAGATCGTACTTTTTGGAGAAATGTCCTTTGGTCTGATAAAACAAAAATAGAACTGTTTGGCCATAATGACCATTGTTATGTTTGGAGGAAAAAGGGGGAGGCTTGCAAGCCTAAGAACACCATCCCAACCGTGAAGCACGGGGGTGGCAGCATCATGTTGTGGGGGTGCTTTGCTGCAGGAGGGACTGGTGCACTTCACAAAATAGATGGCATCATGAGGAAGGAAAATTATGTGGATATATTGAAGCAACATCTCAAGACATCAGTCAGGAAGTTAAAGCTTGGTCGCAAATGGGTCTTCCAAATGGACAATGACCCCAAGCATACTTCCAAAGTTGTGGCAAAATGGCTTAAGGACAACAAAGTCAAGGTATTGGAGTGGCCATCAAATAGCCCTGACCTCAATCCTACATTTTCCGGGCACGAGAACGTGAGAGCGCTCCATTTTTTTTTCCTTTTATAACATTTAGGTTATCATCCGTGTAAAATATTATAGTAAATATACATAAAAGGATACCTAAGGATACATTAAAAATGATGTCTGATTTGTTAGGGCAAAGTTGATAGGTATAATTTGAACGCATTCTCTTCACGGTTCAACGGGCGACTCGACGGTGTATTTTCTGAACATAACACGCCAACCAAACGAAGATATATGGATATAATAAATGACTTTTTCTAACAAAAGAACCATTGGATGTCTTCGTTGGACACTTGGGAAGCCCTCAGCAGAAGTTCTTCGAAAGGTAAGTGATTTATTTTAGCTCTTATATGGGTTTTGTGTGACCCGCGCTGGATATGAATTTATGCTAATGCCTAAATATTGGAGGTGCTATCCTCAAACAATCAAATGTTGTGCTTTTGCTGTAAAGCCTTTTTGAAATCTGACAATGCTGTGATATTACCAAGAATCAGAGCCTTTGATGACTATGCAACACTTGTATATTGATGAATGTTTAATAATTCAACTTTTGGATTTTGAATTTGGCGCCTTACATTTCACCGGGTAGTGTCGGGAGCGGCTTGCTAGCGCGCCGCTTCTCCCTAAGTAGTTTTAAAGGCAATGCTACCAAATACTAATTGAGTGTATGTAAACTTCTGACCCACTGGGAATGTGATGAAATAAATTAAAGCTGAAATAAAGCATTCTCTCTACTATTATTCTGACATTTCACATTCTTCAAATAAAGTGGTGATCCTAACTGACTTAAGACAGGGAATTTTTACTATGATTAAATGTCAGGAATTGTGAAAAACTGAGTTTAAATGTATTTGGCTAAGGTGTATGTAAACTTCAGACTTCAAAATGTATATACAGTGGTGACCCATCATTCAGGGCAGGTGGGGCAGGGCCAGCAGAAAATACAGAGCGTTGCTCCGTGATTGGCTTAGTATTCTGTCACTAATGTGGACACTGTCAACACCAAGTCTAAGGGTAGAGCTAGCTACAAAATTCGAGCTCCTTGGGTGCTGCCATAGAGTTATTTTAGAAGCCAAAGATAAAATGACGACAAATTATGTTTTAGCTACAGTATCTTTGACTGGACTGATCATGTCAACATCATACTTTCAAAATCTTAGCTAGCAGTCATCATGAATCAAGTCGACAATCTACTGGCAAATCCTTTTTAATCCTTGTCATATGAAGAGAAATAATGAAGAGCAATTATAGCTAAAACGTATCGGTGCTCATCGGCCATTGGACCTAAACATTACACAAGTTGGAAATCGCAAATTCAACAATGAGTGGTTTGTGTCAAAGGTCTGGGTGAAGCTGGTGCAGAGGAGTCAGGTGCAGGACAGCAGAGATGAGTACCAAAGTAATTTTACAAAAAAAAACGTACTCATTACAAATAGAAAATCACCACGCCCACAATGCGGACCAAAACACAAAACAATCACACACAAAACCAAGGGGGAAAAATAGGGTTAAATATAGAACATAATTATTGGGGAATTGAAACCAGGTGTGTAAAACAAGACAAAACAAATGGAACATGAAAGGTAGATCGGCGATGGCTAGAAGACCGGTGACGTCAACCGCCGAACACCGCCCAAACAAGGAGAGGGACCAACTTCGGCGGAAGTCGTGACAGTTTGGAAGGAATCAGTGACAGTGGCTAACTGCAAGCATTGCAAGGCAATCACTAGCCTGCTATTCAGTGGAGTGGCTGTGGGGTCCCAAATCTGGGATTAGGGGGCTCTTTTCCAAGTTTAAAATGATAAACATTCAACATTGGCCATGCTGTCAATGAAGCATGATTTGTGCCGCTCTCGAAACAACTGTTAACTCGGAACTGCTAAAACGTGACTTCAGTGAGTTAAAGACAACTGGGAAGTCGGGAATAAACAAGTTCAGACTGGGGAAAATACGTTTTGATTGGTCATCCAACTCGGAATTGTAAATCCTTTCTAGAGCTACGACCTGAAGATCAATGACGTCATCATGATTCAACCTTGTTTTTTTTCCATGTTCCCAGTTGTTTTGAAAGCACCATTGATCCAGAAAATGTCAGACTTTGATTACAAAATTTTCCCACAATGGACCGCCACACCACCTTCCTGTTCAAGTGAGCACAGCACAACAAGGTGTCACGGATCCCTCCGGATCTGTCATTGCACACACCTGGCCCCAATTGGCAATCATTAGTGTTTGTACTGTATATATGTGCCCTTTGGTTCTCCATTGGGCTGTCGATTGTTGTACTATGTTCGTTGGTGCATGTGAGTACCTGTGCTGTGTGTTTCGGCTTTCGTGCCATGTTGGATTGTGCACATGATTCCGGGCCTCGTCCTGTGTTTTGATCATTGTGCGCATCTGTATTTATTTCAGGTACTCCTTGCTATTTTGTTTTGGGTTTCAACCCTGTGTTTGTGTATACGTGTTTGTTTCTTTTTCGTCCCCGTGCCTTTACACGGCACGCTGTAATGTGGGCAAATAAAAACCCATATTACGCATTCCTGCGCTTGTCTCCCGATCCCTTTATACCAACATGACAGTGAGTTCAAAAATGTATTGTATACTGTTGCATAAATGATGTAATATGCCAGGGAGATATGTATACCGTAGCTAAGAAAGTAATACTAAGTGTATGTTGTCTAGTAAGATCTTAGTAGCACATGTGCCTCACCCTAATAATTTGGTATATTTACCCCTCTATTTTGCCTACTGTTCTGACGGTGGTGCACATGTAGCCTTTAACCTGTTTTAGAGAAATGTAATCATCAAATATTGTAAGAGCTTTCATTGTCTGCTTATATGCCCCCTTTATTTATCCTACGGTTCTGACTTGGTGTACAGGGAGAACACTGTAAGAATGTCCCTTGTTCTGAATTCTGTCACTGTACATTTCAAAAGTGCTAAACAAATTGTTTTATTGACTACATCCATCCTAGCTCGCTCATTAATGTCTTAATCGAAATTACGGATTGCCTTTTATCCGATTGTCGCCCCCTTATGCCATAGTTTGTACATCTCAATTGTCATTAGAATCCACATTTGTTTAACTACTTAAGGAGTAGCGGCGCACTAGCGACCCACTCCCGACACTACCCGGTGAAATGTGAGGCGCCAAATTCAAAATCCAAAAGTAGAATTATTAAACATTCATCAATATACAAGTGTTGCATAGTCATCAAAAGCTCTGATTCTTGGCAATATCACAGCGTTGTCAGATTTCAAAAAGGCTTTACGGCGAAAGCACAACATTTGATTGTTTGAGGATAGCCCCTCTCATATTTTATGCATTAGCATAAATCCATAACCACGCATAAAATCGCTAATATAAAATCCCTTACCTTTTGATGAACTTCTGCTGAGGGCTTCCCAAGTGTCCAACGAAGACAATCCATGCTTCTTTTGTTAGAAAAAGTCATTTATTATATCCATAAATCTCTGTTTGGTTGGCGCGTTATGTTCATAAAATCCACCGTCGAGTCGCCCATAGAACCGTGAAGAGAACGCGTTCCAATTATACCTATCATATTTCTCCAAACAAATCAAACATCATTTTTAATGTTTCCTTAGGTATCATTTTATGTATATTTACTATAATATTTCAACCGGATTGTAGCCTGACTGATGAGAAAGGAAAATAAAGTGAGGTGCGCTCTCGTTCTCGTGAACGGAAAAAGTATTTCTCATTTCCACTTCCTTCAGTAAATCTTCTTCTATTAGGTTCCCTTTAGCCCTATTGTTTTGAAACCTTGTCTAAAGACTGTTGACATCCTGTGGAAGCCATAGGTACTGCAGTCTCAGTCCTACCAAACAGAGAAATGAATAGGCACAAGGAAAAAAAAACAGCAAATCCGTATGGATTTTCCTCGGGTTTTCACCTGCTATATCACTTCTGTTATACTCACATACATTATTTTAACACTTTTAGAAACGTCAGAGTGTTTCCTATCCAATAGTACTAATTATGTGCATATCCTATTTTCTGGGCCTGAATGGCAGGCATTTTACTTTGGGCACGCCAGACTCTCCAAAACCGTCTCCTCGGCAGCCGCTCCCTAAGAAGTTAAGCAAGTCAGCCATATCAGCTATGTTTTTTTAAAAGGCAGTAAATGAATTAACTGTTCCACTGCCAGACAAGGCTCCGCTGATAGCCAGGTGTAGCAGTGGTAAGATGTTGGGACAGCTTTATGTAGGCCCTAACAGTTTGTGGGCACCGTTTGTCACCGTTATAGTGCAATTAATGTGTTGTGTAGTGGCTTTGCTGGCATGCATGCCACTTTCTAATTTTTTTTGTCCCACAAGATTTACATGCTAAAATCGCCACTGGATATATAGATTTCCTAGCCTACCTCTTTCAGGTAATCAATTCTACACAGTTGGACATTATTATTATTTAGCATTTCTTATACCAATACACTATTCGAAGACGGACGCAAGCAGTTTTTTGCTGGATGTTAAATACAGCAGCCAACAGAACTCACGGGTAGTTTGAAAGAAGAGCAAACGCATGATGGCGGTAGGCTATAGTAGTTATTTATTCAGAACCAACCATTCAATCTTCATGAAGAGAAGTGAAAGCTTTCTGCATCTAATTCTAGTCCTATATTATTCAAGGATGTCATTAAAATGATGAAGATAAGGAAAACAAACTTATTTAATAACTGTTGAAAACGAGAAAGGAATGAAGCAAAAAACCGCATGTGCTGCTCCAGAATCACATGTTATCTTCTGCTTTATCATGTTTTGAACGATGTGCATAATTCCAGTCCATATGATATAGTACAATAATACAGTTCACGCTCAAAAAGATTAGCCTACTAGAGCTAGTTTCATTTCTTTACCCACACTGTAAACCCCAACAGTGTCATGCTCTAAAAAAACAAAACAATAGTGAATTAATCTCATTACGTGGAAAGTTGTTGTCCTGACTCTGTTTTGGGTTACCCAAACGTGCATGTAGCATTTACATTTCCTGAACTCAACTATTGGATCTGAATACCTTAACTGTACTCATACAATTATAGCTTCTACCCCCAAGCCATAAGACTCCTGAACAGCTAATCAAATGGCTACCCGGACTATTTGCATTGTCCCCCCCACCCCAATTTTACGCTGCTGCTACTCTCTGTTTATTATCCATGCCTAGTCACTTTACCTCTACCTGTACAGTCAGGTCCATGAGTATTTGGACAGTGACACAATTTGCATAATTTTGGCTCTGTACGCCACAACAATGGATTTGTAAGGAAACAATCAAGATGTGCTTTAAGTGTAGACCTTCATCTTTAATTTAAGTGTTTTGGAATTACAACCATTTTTATACATAGCACACCAATTTTAGGGGCTCAAAAGTAATTGGACAAACTAACATAATAATAAATTAAATTGTGAGTTTTAATACTTGGTTGCAAATCCTTTGCAGTCAATGACTTCCTGAAGTCTGGAACCGATAGACTTCACCAGATACAGTATATCACAGTATAACAGTACAGTATATCAGATGCTGGGTTTCTTCCCTGGTGATGCTCTGTCAGGCCTTTACTGCAGCTATCTTCAGTTCCTGATGGTTCTTGTGCGTTTTTTAAATGTATTCTTGCTCACAGATAAAACTAAAGAAATGCAGAATTTACATTACTAGTAATTAAAAAACACTAAAAATAACACATATGTGACATAAATAGAATATTGAACAATAGAAAACATTACAGGACATTTTTCATGATGGATATTTAAATATTAAAATGTGATTTAAAAAAAGAGAATTTTAGGGAGAACCATTTAAGAGCTATGGTTATTATACAGTCTGATAGCAGTGGGTAGAGTGGCGTTTCACAGGCGATTCGTACAGGCAGTTATACAGGACAGTTATACAGGACAGTTATACAGGACAGTTGGTGGCTGATTCTCAGGAGCCTGGTGGTGCAGTTACCTCTTTTTGGACGGAGCCTGGTGGTGCAGTTACCTCTTTTTGGAGGGAGCAGGTCATTCAGTGGATGGTCAATACTGTGCATGTCCTTCACCAGGTGCACTGCAGCCTGCTCTCGCCTGCTCTGCAGTGAGGGGAGCTGTGGTTGGACTGCTCCAACTCTGGAGATGATCCTCAAGGCCCTCTTCTGCACCCTTTTTACTGCATCCAACTAACAGCGCTCCACTGTATTCCAGACAAGGCCTGACCAGTGTAGTATAGACTGTGACCAGATCTTCAGTGGGTAGGCCATTTATAGCAAGAACAGTATAAAAGCGCAGGCATTTTGAGCGCAGGCCATTTGATTAGATGCACAGGAGTCTTATGGCTTGGGGGGTAGAAGCTGTTTAGAAGCCTCTTGGATCTAGACTTGGCGCTCAGAATACCGCTTGCCGTGCGGTAGCAAAGAGAACAGTCTATGACTAGGGTGGCTGGAGTCTTTGAACATTTTTAGGGCCTTCCTCTGACACCGCCTAGTATAGAGGTCCTTGATGGCAGGAAGCTTGGCCCCGGTGATGTACTGGGCCGTACGCACTACCCTCTGTAGTGCCGTGCGGTCAGAGGCCGAGCAGTTGCCATACCAGGCAGTGATGCAACCCGTCAGGATGCTCTCGATGGTGCAGCTGTAGAACCTTTTGAGGATCTGAGGACAAATGCCAAATCTTTTCAGTCTCCTGAGGGGGAATAGGTTTTGTCGTGCCCTCTTCACGACTGTCTTGGTGTGCTTGGACCATGTTAGTTTGTTGGTGATGTGGACGCCAAGGTACTTGTAGCTCTCAACCTGCTCCACTACAGCCCCGTCAATGAGAATGGGGGCGTGCTCAGTCCTCCTTGTCCTGTAGTCCACAATCATCTCCTTTGTCTTGATCACGTTGAGGGAGAGGTTGTTGTCCTTGCACCACACGGCCAGGTCTCTGACCTCCTCCCTATAGGCTGTCTCGTCGTTGTTGGTGATCAGGCCTACCACTGTTGTGTCATCGGCAAACTTAATGACGGTGTTGGAGTCGTGCCTGGCCGTGCAGTCATGAGTGAACAAGGAGTACAGAAGGAGACTGAGCACGTATCCCTGAGGGGCCCCCGTGTTAAGGATCAGAGGGGCGGATGTGTTGTTACCTACCCTTACCACCTGTGTGCTGCCCGTCAGGAAGTCCAGGATCCAGTTGCAGAGGGAGGTGTTTAGTCCCAGGGTCCTTAGCTTAGTGATGAGCTTTGAGGACACTATGGTGTTGAACGCTGAGCTGTAGTCAATGAATAGCATTCTCACATAGGTGTTCCTTTTGTCCAGCTGTGATAGGGCAGTGTGGAGTGCAATAGAGATTGCATCATCTGTGGATCTGTTGGGGCGGGTTTCTGGGATAATGGTGTTGATGTTTGCTGCTATAGCAACTACTAAACTTCATATTCTGTAGTTGTCTACTTATTTCATTGTATTCCTGCGCAAATGAGAACTGATTTAGTTTGATCTAGTTTACTATAACCCTGTTCTCTTGTTATGATGAAAATATGGAGTCATTTCGAAAGTTCTTTAGAGACATGCATCTCACCAGCATCGGATGTAATGTTTAGCAATGTAACGGAATGTCCTCATTTCAGTAAGAGCTCATGACGTCTGGCTGTTTTGCAGCTGTGAGCTGGAACCTGTCACCCTGATCTGCCACAGACTCTGGCCTGCCACCCCCCCCCCCCCCCACATCTGCCACAAACTGCAATTTCAGTGGACCTCCTGTGCCGGTTTGCAGCCCTGGAGTGTGGAGTGTCTTTGAGGGGGATTACCTTGGCTTTCCATAAATCCAATACATGCTGGAAGGTAGTTATTGTATTTTAAATTGGAAATCAAACCATACATGTAAGTGTTTTTTACCATAAGGAGTATTTTTATATATATAGATTTTAATCTCCAGACAGTTGAGCTCTACCGGAAGCTCACAAATGAGTCATTTGAGGAGTTCAAACACTGGCAGTTTGAACGAGAGACTATCAGGAAGATGACGCCACTGACCTTGGACTGAACAAAGTGTCCTCTCTGTCCACAGGTATGTCAACGACAACAATTAAGGAACAACTATAAAGTCTCAGCAAGCTAGAACTCTTATTTGCATTCAGTGTTGTTCATAATTTATAAGGGGAAATATATCCAACCTCTTGTCTTTCTTATATATGCTCTATCATTGCCTTGCCAAAAGCCAACCCCTCGTCCAAGTCGTGGGAGGCGGAAACAGGTAAAGTACGTGATTGCCAGACAGGGCAAAGTTTTGTGGGTGGTGGTTAGTCTATACTTCTTCCACCACCCTTTCCTCCCCCACCACCCTCCCTCTCATCTCCTCCAGTCCCCCACCACCCCCTCTCCTCCAGTCCCTCACTACCACCCCCCTCTCCAGTCCCCCACCACCCCCTCTCCTCCAGTCCCTCACTACCACGCCCCTCTCCAGTCCCCCACCACCCCCCTCTCCTCTCCTTCAGAAAAAGCTTATTTCTCTCAAATTATGTGTACAGATTTTTGTTCATCCCTGTTAGTAAGCATTTGGTCCTTATTGTCAAGATAATCCATCCACTTGACAGGTGTGGCATATCAAGAAGCTGAGGAATATTTCTGTCTGTAATAAAGCCCTTTTTGTGGGGGAAAACTCATTCTGATTGGCTGGGCCTGGCTCCCCAGTGGGTGGCCCTATGCCCTCCCAGGCCCACCCATGGCTGCGCCCCTGCCCAGTCATGTGAAATCCATAGATTAGGGCCTAATGATTTTATTTAAATTGACTGATTTCCTTATATGAACTGTATCTCAGCAAAATCTTTTAAATTGTTGCATGTTGCGTTTATATATTTTTTCAGTGTACAGATTTCTAATGGTGAATCTCTGATTAGTACTTACTAATGTTGATTCTCTCTGATTAATACTCACTAATGGTGAATCTCTTCTGAATTCTAGATCTTCCACTTAATTACGCAGGAGGAGCGCTTCTCTCGCCTGTGGACAGTGTCAACGCTGTCACGGCTCTCCATGAGGATGTGCTCTGTACCAGGTACATACATACACATATATATATATATATATATATATATATATATATATATATATATATATATATATATATATATATATATATATATATACACACACATACACACACACACATACACACACTCACACACACCAAAATGCATACAATTAGTATACAGATGTGTGTGTTTGAAAGTTACTTTGTCGGTACATCGTTAGTGTGACTCTCTCGAAGGGTGATGTCAAGCTCCAAGTTTGTTTACAATCTAAAGATAACTTAGGTAAGTAAATACATATACTCTATATTCACTTCTGAAATGGGACATACTCTGTATTCACTTCTGAAATAGGAGATACTCTACATTCACTTCTGAAATAGGAGATACTCTGTATTCACTTCTGAAATGGGAGATACTCTATATTCACATCTGAAATGGGAGATACTCTATATTCCCTTCTGAAATGGGATACTCTGTATTCACTTCTGAAATGGGAGATACTCTATATTCACTTCTGAAATGGGAGATACTCTATATTCACTTCTGAAATGGGAGATACTCTATATTCACTTCTGAAATGGGAGATACTCTATATTCACTTCTGAAATATGCAGTGCAGGGAAACTTTAATGCACCTAAATGTGCAACATCTGTACCAGCAGCACACTCATGTTGGACAACTACCACAGATAGACCCACTCTGAACTACACATAAACATATATGTTACACATAGACTCACTCTGAAATACACATCAACATATATGCTACACACACTACACACTAACACACACAAACTAGATGTTGCCAGTTCAACGCCCCAGTAACCAAGCTGTCAGAGCAGCAGTCCCTTAAAAAGCATGGGCTGAGGCACACCGCTAAATGTTTGTAGAGTTGCTGAGTAACGGAGGGTAAACAGTATCCAAAGAAAGAAAGGGAGTTTCTCAACAATGGTTGTATTAAAATGTTGGAATCATGTAACGTGTGACTTCCTTCCTTTATGTTTAGAACAGCAGTCTCTGCCCATCTGTCTAAAAAACGTATCCCTTCAGATAGCTGCTATTTTTTTTAAAGGTTTTACTTGCAATGATTGTGATGTGTGGTTGTTTTTGCCTACTTTAGTTGAATGCAAAGTCAGTGTGTAGTTGAATGGAAATATTTAGTTGAATGGAAGTCGCTAAATGTAGTTTAGTTTGTAGAGCATGGCGCTTGCAATGCCAGGATAGTGGGTTCGATTCCCGGGAGCACCATGACTAAGTTGTTTTGGATAAAATCGGCTTCTGAATGGCAGATGATGATTATTATTATTATTATTATTATTATTATTATTATTATTATTATTATTATTAAGTTAATGTAAATGTTGCTGTCCCTCCCTCTGTCCCATATTCTACATGAGGAAGAAGGTGCAGAAAGACCTGGATGATCAGGAGAAGCTGGTGTCCCGCTTTGGATTGTGAGAGACAAAACCAACAGCGACTCCATATTCACCGGCTCCCCTCTCTCCTTTTTTAAGAAGTTAACCTTTATTTAACTAGGCAAGTTAGTTAAGAACAAATTCTTATTTACAATGACAGCCTACCGGGGAACAGTGGGTGAACTGCCTGGTTCAGGGGCAGATTCTTACCTTGTCAGCTCAGGGATTCGATCCAGCAACCTTTCGGTTACTGGCCCAACTAACCACTAGGCTACCTCCTCGTCTTCTATTTTCCCTCTGCTGGAAAGGATTTGTACTGTATTTTCTTTTGGTAAAAATGCTAAATGTTACACTTATTTACTATTTTCTTGAAATATGAATAAATAAATGGCATCTTTTTGTAGACATTTGTCTTGTCATTGTTGTCTGTCTTCAGTCTAGAAGATCTCAGTTGCATTGAACCAAAAGTAGTTGTGGTTTTGTAATATTTTGAGTACTAAACGTTGTGTAGTGCTCATTTTGTGATAACCGATGTGTTACTGTTGTCTGTGGTAAAGCAGTAGGTAATTTTTTTACTGTACTTCACCTCTAATATGCTACATTTCAGGCTCCTATGGGGCAAAAAATTATCCAAAACACAACCAAAACAATCTGCAAATGCATCGGAGTTTGTAGAGTCACCAACTTCATGTAGTCATTGCGTGTAAGGAATATGGGACTAAATATTAAAGATTTGACTACTTCAATACACTCCAAGACAGTGTTTCCCAACTCCGATCCTCGAGTACCTCCGGGGCAACAACAAAACGTGTGCTGTTGGGAGTAGGCTACTCTGGAACCGGAGTTGGGAAACACTGCTCTAAGTCAATTGGTCAGAAGACTTCTTCAAATTTAATTTTTATTTTATTTCACCTTTATTTAACCAGGTAGGCAAGTTGAGAACAAGTTCTCATTTACAACTGCGACCTGGCCAAGATAAGGCAAAGCAGTTCGACACATACAACAACAGAGTTACACATGGAGTAAAACAAACATACAGTCAATAATACAGGAAAAAACAAATCTATATACAAAGAGTGCAAATGAGGTAAGATAAGGAAAGTAAGGCAATAAATAGGCCATGGTGGCAAAGTAATTACAATATAGTATTTAAACACTGGAATGGTAGATGTGCAGTAGATGAATGTGCAATGTAGAAAAACTGGGGTGCAAAGGAACAAGATAAATAAATAAGTACAGTAGGGGATGAGGTAGTTGGTTGGGCTATTTACAGATGGGCTATATGCAGGTGCAGGGGTCTGTGAACTGCTCTGACAGCTGGTGCTTAAAGCTGGTAAGGGAGATAAGTGTCTCCAGTTTCAGAGATGTTTTTAGTTCGTTCCAGTCATTGGCAGCAGAGAACTGGAAGGAAAGTCAAAGGAGGAATTGGCTTTGGGGGTGACCAGTGAGATATACCTGCTGGAGCGCGTGCTACGGGTGGGTGCTGCTATGGTGACCAGCGAGCTGAGATAAGGCGGGCTTTACCTAGCAGGGACTTGTAGATGACCTGGAGCCAGTGGGTATGGCGACAAGTGTAAAGCGAGGGCCAGCCAACGAGAGCGTACAGGTCGCAGTGGTGGGTGGTATATGGGGCTTTGGTGACAAAACGGATGGCACTGTGATAGACTGCATCCAATTTGTTGAGTAGAGTATTGGAGTCTATTATGTAAATTACATCACCGAAGTCGAGGATCGGTAGGATGGTCAGTTTTACGAGGGTATGTTTGGCAGCATGAGTGAAGGATGCTTTGTTGCGAAATAGGAAGCCAATTCTAGATTTAATTTTGGATTGGAGATGTTTGATGTGAGTCTGGAAGGAGAGTTTACAGTCTAATCAGACACCTAGATATTTGTAGTTGTCCACATAATCTAAGACAGAACCGTCCAGAGTAGTGATGCTGGACGGGGGGGCAGGTGCGGGCAGCGATCGATTGAAGAGCATGCATTTAGTTTTACTTGCGTTTAAGAGCAGTTGGAGGCCACAGAAGGAGAGTTGTATGGCATTGAAGCTCATCTGGAGGGTAGTTAACACAATGTCCAAAGAGGGGCCAGAAGTATACAGAATGGTGTTGTCTGTGTAGAGGTGGATCAGCAGCAAGAGCGAGAGCGACATCATTGATGTATACAGAGAAGAGAATCGGCCCAAGAATTGAACCCTGTGGCACCCCCATAGAGACTGCCAGAGGCCCGGACAACAGGCCCTCCGATTTGACACACTGAACTCTATCGGAGAAGTAGTTGGTGAACCATGCGAGGCAATCATTTGAGAAACCAAGGCTGTCAGGTCTGCCGATAAGGATGTGGTGATTGACAGAGTCGAAAGCCTTGGCCAGATCAATGAATACGGCTGCACAGTAATGTCTCTTATCGATGGCGGTTATAATGTCGTTTAGGACCTTGAGCGTGGCTGAGGTGCACCCATGACCAGCTCTGAAACCAGATTGCATAGCGGAGAAGGTACGGTGGGATTCGAAATGGTCGGTAATCTGTTTGTTAACTTGGCTTTCAAAGACCTTAGAAAGGCAGGGTAGGATAGATATAGGTCTGTAGCAGTTTGGGTCAACAGTGTCTCCCCCTTTGAAGAGGGGGATGACTGCAGCTGCTTTCCAGTCTTTGGGAATCTCAGACGACACGAAAGAGGTTGCAACAATTTCAGCAGATAATTTTAGAAAGAAAGGGTCCAGATTGTCTAGCCCGGATGATTTGTAGGGGTCCAGATTTTGCATCTCTTTCAGAACATCAGCTAACTGGATTTGGGAGAAGGAGAAATGGGGGAGGCTTGGGCGAGTTACTGAGGGGGGTGCAGGGCTGTTGACCGGGGTAGGGGTAGCCAGGTGGAAAGCATGGCCAGCTGTAGAAAAATGCTTATTGAAATTCTCAATTATTGTGGGTTTATCGGTGGTGACAGCGTTTCCTATCCTTAGTGCAGTGGGCAGCTGGGAGGAGGTGCTCTTATTCTCCATGGACTTTACAGTGTCCCAGAACTTTTTTGAGTTTGTGTTACAGGAAGCAAATTTCTGCTTGAAAAAGCTAGCCTTGGCTTTCCTAACTGCCAGTGTATATTGGTTCCTGACATCCCTGAAAAGTTGCATATCACGGGGGCTGTTCGATGCTAATGCAGAACGCCACAGGATGTTTTTGTGCTGGTCAAGGGCAGCCAGGTCTGGAGAGAACCAAGGGCTATATCTGTTCCTGGTTCTAAATTTCTTGAATGGGGCATGCTTACCCGGGCCAGGTCGTTTAGAAAGGCCTGCTCGCTGAAGTGTTTTAGGGAACGTTTGACAGTAATTAGAGGAGGTAGTTTGACCGCAAACCCATTATGGATGCAGGCAATGAGGCAGTGATCGCTGAGATCTTGGTTGAAAACAGCAGGGGTGTATTTGGAGGGCAAGTTAGTTAGGATGACATCTATGAGGGTGCCCGTGTTTACGGCTTTGGGGTTATACCTAGTAGGTTCAATGATGATTTGTGTGAGGTTTAGGGCATCAAGCTTAGATTGTAGGATGGCTGGGGTGTTAAGCATGTCCCAGTTTAGGTCACCTAGCAGCAACTCTGAAGATAGATGGGGGGCAATCAGTTCACATATGGTGTCCAGAGCACAGCTGGGGGCAGAGGGTGGTCTATAGCAAGCGGCAACAGTGAGAGACTTGTTTCTAGAAAGGTGGATTTTTAAAAGTAAAAGTTCAAATTGTTTGGGTACAGACCTGGATAGTAAGACAGAACTCTGCAGGCTATCTCTGCAGTAGATTGCAACACTGCCCCCTTTGGCCGTTCTATCCTGTCTGAAAATGTTGTAGTTAGGGATGGAGATTTCAGGGTTTTTGGTGGTCTTCCTAAGCCAGGATTCAGACACGGCTAGGACATCCAGGTTTGCAGAGTGTGCTAAAGCAGTGAATAAAACAAACTTAGGGAGGCTGCTTCTAATGTTAACATGCATGAAACCAAGGCTTTTACGGTTGCAGAAGTCAACAAATGATAGCGCCTGGGGAATAGGAGTGGAGCTAGGCACTGCAGGGCCTGGATTAACCTCTATATCACCAGAGGAACAGAGGAGGAGTAGGATAAGGGTACGGCTAAAGGCTAAAATGACTGGTCGTCTAGGACGTCCTGAACAGAGAGTAAAAAGAACAGGTTTCAGGGGGCGATAAAATAGATTAA